>CM064575.1:49722410-49804910 GCA_032716605.1 Paralithodes platypus | reverse complement strand
CTGATAGGAAGGGAAACGAGTGGAAGTTGCCTATACTGGTGTTTGCCGATGATACAGTTCTGATGAGCGATAGTGAATGGAAGTTGCAGGGTCTGGTAAATATGTTTGGAACAGTGTGTGAAAAACGGAATCCGAAGGTAAATGCAGGGAAGATCAAGGTTATGGTCTATGAAATGGGTGCAGCCACAGAGTGTGAGGTGAGGTTGAACGGTCAGGCTATGGAGAATGTCAGCTCATTTAAGTATTTGGCCAGTGTGTTGAGTAAAGATGGGAGTATGGATGAAGAAGTGCGGGAAAGGGTACAACAGGGGAAGAGGGTTGTAGGAACGCTGAAAGCAGTAACACGAAATAGGGTGGTCAGCATGGAAGTAAAGAAGTCCTTGCATGACAGTGTGGTAATCCCGAAGTTTACTTACGGGAGCGAAGCATGGACGTTGGTGGAGAGGATCGAACCAAGAGTGAGAGGGGTTGAAATTAGTTATTTGAGAAGTGTGTGCGGAGTTACATGGAGGGATAGACAGACGAATGAGGAAGTACGAGAGAGGTGTGGTGTGGATGGAGATGTGCTGGAAAGTGTGAGATGGTTCGGCCATGTGGAACGTATGGAAAGCGGAATAGTGACTAAGAGAGTGTACGAGAGTGAGGTGGAAGGACAGAGAGGGAGAGGTAGACCGAGTGAGAGGTGGAAGGATGGAGTTAAGTATATGAGCGAAAGCGGTGCTGGATGGGAGGAGGGGTGTCGACTGACTGGGGACAGAGGTGCATGGGGGCGTTTCGTTCGTGGCCACCCATTCGGGGATCACGACATCCGGCAATAGATAGATAGATAGTCTCTTTATATCTGTCTAGCTATCTATTTACTTATATAATCTATTTATGTTGTGACGCATGTCCAGTGTGAGCATGCTGTACAGAACGCCTAGTCATGCCCCACTCTCGCTAGGATCGTCAGGGCAGGAACTTTGGCTGTAGTCTATGTAGAGTTTCCTAACTTAGTTCATGTGAGCCGTTGTACTATAAGTAATATGAATATGTATTTTGTTTTCATCTGAGTCAACGAGTTCTATTTTATATCATTAGTTATAAGTATTGTGTGTAAAACTTATTTGTAATGATGGGAGAAGCGGCAGCCACAGTTGGGGGTCAGTGGGTGCGCCATGCGGGAGGTGGGCCTAACTCACTAGCACTCCCCCCCCCCTCCCCCCTCCCCTCAGTGCTAGGAAAGCCTTTGTCTATCCCAGAGGAGAGAGAGAAATTACGTAATGATTGTCAGTGGGCGGTCCTTAGTAGTTCACGTTGGGCTCACTAGAGGGCCGAGTATAAAAAGGGAAGTCTAGCCATTTTTTGATCAGAACTCATTAGGCAGAGCGACTTCTCATTTCCCTTGCTAACTATATATTCTTCTGACTGATGTGAACTTTCTCTACTACCTTACATTCTTATCTCCTCTTTTCCCTACCCTTTTTAACTTCCATGGTCCCGTTGGTGCAGAGCTAGTCAGCCAACGTATTATCGCTTGAGTTCTCATGAGATACATGCCTATTAGATAGCCTATTTTGGAAGGGTTAACTTAGAATAGGATTGATTTATGTTTGTTGCACTTGTCTATGCATTTCCCTGTGTGTTATTATTATTATTCCTGGTTTCTGCTAGTCTAGGTAATGCTAGACTGGGGTAAGGCTTTTCTGTGTTACGAGTTGTTGTTTGATGCAGTGGTTAAGCGATAAACCTGCATACTCGTTTCGGTTCAGTGAAGCCTAGGTTGTCTTCGCGGCTGACTGTGTTGAGTTAATAATTTACAGTGCGTGAGGGCAAGAGCCTAACCACCCTGTATTTTATTAACAGCTTGTTTTTACTTTGTCAAGGAGCCGGGAGAAAACCAGATACAAGGGATCTGGATTTCTCAAAGTGCACTTGTTAGTGTTAACGTAATACTTTAAACAGTTGTGAGGACTTCGCTAGGCTACGAGCCGTTTTTGCTCAGTCACTGCTACCTTTTGCCCACAGTACCCCAGCTAGACTTTACTCGATTAGTAGATACAGAATAGTATTGAAGCTTTCCTTATGTATGATATTGTTTATGCACTATTGATTTCATGTGTTGCAAGCTTGGCTACTTTAGTGATTAGTGGCCCACGAGCACAATCCGAGTAGGCTATTGCCGTTGCATTTGCGGAGTACTTCTTTTTAATGTTTGCCATTTACTATTGCATATTCTTTTAATTATTCTTATGCCAATTTAAACCTGTAATAGTATTTAATTGCCAGTGTTTTTCTTATTGAATTACTGTTCAAAATCCGATACGTACTTCTTACGAGCATCCGAGAAGCATCTAACTTTTTTCAGAAGATTCCTTGCTCGATGCTTAAGGACTATTAATTAACGTAACGTAATAGTGCCGATCCGAAGTAGAGGGTGGAGGACTTCTTAAGTTCTTAGTCAAGGGTGGATTACTTCGGCTTCGGCCAACACTATTCTTTGGTGTTGTTGTTTCTTACTTCTTTGTTTGATTGTTGACCAGACTAGAGAATTCCTGTCTCTTTATTAGTCTGTTGTTGAACACTAGTACCGAGTTCTTGTATACCCCGTTATAGCAGATTGAACTCTGGAGGGTATTGGTGTTTTTTGTTCGGCTGGCAGTACTCAGGGGTTGGGATCGTGTGTTTCCGTTGTGGCAGCGAGCCGTATTAGAGTCCTGATTGAGAGCCCTTGTGTACCCGAGTGCCAGGTCGTAACAAATGGCGACCTTGCTTAGGATTTTGTGAACAGTATAAATTTTTGCAGAGTTGTACAACATTTGTTTGTTTGTATTTTAGCGTGCATATTGAAGAATATTGTTTTTGTATGGCAATTAGTAAAGCATTTAAGAGACTCCAGTTAATTTAGTAATTAGTGCTTGCATAGGAAGTTAAACACTTTTGTCTCGAGAATTTTTTTGTGGACTTCAGTATGTCGTGCATTAGCACTGACGATGAGCGAGAGATGCCATTTGAAGGTGTGCCGTTAGTAACCAGTGAGGAGGATGCTAGAGTTTTTGTGAGTAAGCGGTACCACGTGACGGAGGAGAGGCTGACTGGGGTGGATGTTTGTGGCTTGCACCTGATAGCCAAGGTTTTGGGAATTTCCAATGTAGTAGGGATGTCCAAGGGGGAGCTGATTTCCTGGGTGTTGCGTGGGCGACATGGGGTTTCGGAGGAGAGGGCGTTTGGGGGGGTTCCTCCCCAGATCCCCTCTCACTCGACTCCCACAGTGCCGTCCACTCAGTTACCGGAGGTTAGCACTCTCCCACAGAGGGATGAGAATTGGCAGATTGGAGTGCCCTCGGGTGGTGCACATGGTGGTTCCCCAGTTTTTGCCCCCCCTCCTTCAGTAGTGGCAGCTCCCTCTTCCTGTCTGTCTCCAGATATGGTATTTAGACTTGAGCTTGCTAAGATTGAGGCTAGGAAGCAGGAGGATGAGACCAGGAGGCATGAAAATGAGACCAGGAGGCAGGAGGATGAGACGAGGAGGCATGAGATTGAGGTTAGGAGGCATGAGGCTGAGCTTAAGTACGACTCGGAGAAATATTGTGCTAAATTAGATTTAGATAAGTCTCGTGCAGAGTCGACAGGGACTTGGATGGGCCGTGAGGGCCAAGTAAGAGAACAGTCCTTGGCCCAATTAGTCAAATTGGTGCCGGTATTTAGTGAAACTGAAGTCACAGAATTTTTTAATCGTTTTGAGAAGAATGTAGGGAGCATAATTGGCCTGAAGAGAAGTGGGCAGCTCTAGTCTCCTCAAGACTTACGGGTAAGGGTCTGAAGGCTTATGATGCACTGCCTTTAGAGTCTTGCATTGACTACCCAGAATTGAAGAGAGCTGTCCTACGGGCATACGAGTTGCAACCGGAAACATATCGATTGAAGTTTCGGGGTGTTACAAAGACTAGGGAGGTGACCTTTCTTGAACATGCCCGGGACTTAAAAGATGCACTTAAAAACTGGACACGTTCTGAGAAAGCTGAGACGGCCGAACAGTTGACTGAGCTGTTTCTGCTCGAGCAGTTTTATAAGTGTACTGGTGCAGAAATGACTTTAACTATTAAAGAAAAGAACCCAAAAACTCTACAGGAGGCAGCTGAGATGGCTGACCTCCGGCTATCACTAATTCGTGGGTGCGGGTCTGCCCAGCGTAGTGAGGCAGGTAACAAGGGGCGTGACGCCCCACCCCCCCGAGTTAGTGATATACCTTATGCAAACAAGTACAAGAGCCATGATACCAAGACTGACCACAAGACTAGCACCGTCCCATTTAAGAAGGGGCCGGGCCCTTCCCAGTACCAAGGGAAGCCCAAAGGGGAGGTGGAGTGTTATCATTGTCATAAAAAGGGGCACTTTGCAAGAGTCTGTCCTAGCAAACCACCTACAGCAGCTGTGTCTTTGGCCTGCAACATTGGTGTGTCTCCGAAGTCATCTGAGTTTGCCTGGGGCAGTTCGTCAGAGGCTGAGGCACAGCCAATGCAGAAGCACCTGGGAGGCTCGAACCCTGCTCAGGATGTTTTTTGCGACCATAGAGGGCGGGGTTGCGTGATGTGGGCGGGGCGCAAGCATGGAGTAGAGGTCTTGCGTGATACAGGTGCTTCCCAGACTCTGATGAAAAACTTGACTGGCTACCCTATAAACGCGGCTCGGGTGGTAGTGGTGCAGGGTATTAATGCAACTCGGTCATACCCGCTGGTGCGGTTGGAGTTGGAGGTGGATGGTGTGGCACGTGAATTGGATGTCGGGATTGTGGAGAAACTGCCAGTGGAGGGCGTCGACCTTCTTCTCGGCAACGACTTTGCAATGCCCGCTTCCGAGGTTCTACCCTTAGTCGTTGCCGAGAGGCCGGCCGACGTGAGTAGGGAAGAGCAAGAGTGGGTCGAGCGGTGCCAGACACAACCCATGGCGTGTGTTGTCACCCGAGCTCGGGCAGCTAAAGTGTCACAGCCTAGTCCTCCGCCTTCAGACCAGCGGAGGAACGATCAACAGGAGGAGGCTAAAGCTGGAGTTGGTTTTAAGAGTTTTGACTCGGCGGCTCTCCTGGGTGATTCAGTATTAGCACCATTACTTAATTCTGGAGTAGCCCCTGGGCCTGTCATCGAGAGTGACGAGGCTGGGCATGACGAGTCTCCACGACAGCAACGTTATGTACATCGAGAGAGACAGAGGGAGCAGCCCAGTATCGGGGAAGGTCATGCATTGCTCCGGGAGCAGTTAGATCGCTTGGCACCCTCAGATATAAGTCGGTTGCAACTAGAGGACCCTGAGCTCCAAACGTGTGCTAATGGAGCTGTAGAGCTCGACGAGGACGGCGATGCACAGCCAGGAGATTTTTTTTATTTAGAAGGCATCCTTTATAGGCGTTTTCAAGACCCTAAACGTAGTTGGCAAAAGGGGTCCGGAGTAGTGGACCAGTTGGTGGTGCCACGGGAGTGCAGGGATAGCCTACTGAGGTTGGCGCATGACACACCACTGGCAGGACATCTAGGGGTGAGAAAAACGGTGGCGGCTTTGGGGAAATTGTTTTGGTGGCCGGGGATGAAGTCTCATGTGCAGTCATGGATAAACTCCTGTGATATTTGTCAACGTGTCGGGAAACCGAACCAAGTTATTCCTAAGGCTCCGTTACACCCTATTCCTGTGATTGGGCCACCCTTTAGTAAATTATTGTTGACATGGTTGGTCCACTCCCTCCCACTAAGGCGGGAAATAAATTTTTGTTAACCATAATGGATGTTGCCACTAGATACCCCGATGCATACCCTATGAAAAATGGAATGGCTAAGACGGTAGTCAGTAACTTGTTGTGGTACTTCTCAAGGTACGGGTACCCGGAGGAGATTCAGTCTGATCAGGGATCTAATTTCACCTCCAACATGTTCAAGCAAACAATGCAACAGCATGGGATACGAGCAGTAGTATCGTCAGCGTATCACCCTGAGAGTCAAGGGGTGCTTGAGCGGTGGCATGCTACACTTAAAAGCATGCTCAGGTGTTATTGTGCTGACAACGGTATGGATTGGGATCTTGGATTGCCTTATGTGCTGTTTGCTGCTCGGGAGGTACCTGGTGAGAGCCTGGGATTTAGTCCAAACGAGCTGATTTTTGGACACCGTGTCAGGGGCCCCCTTAACATGCTGAAAGAAATTTGGGAGGGGACTGTGCAGCCTTGTCCATTATTAAAGTATGTGCTTGAAAGCCGTGAGCGCATGCTTAAGAGTCTGGAGATGGCAGGTAGAAATTTGACAGAATCACAAGCTTTGATGAAGGACAGGTATGATCGCAAAGTGAGGCTCCGGAAGTTCACTGTAGGACAAGAGGTATTAATTTTGTTGCCTTTGGTTGGTAACCCCCTCTCTGCGAAGTACACTGGACCTTATAAAATTGTAGAAAAAATTTCAGACTTAGATTACCTTGTTGCCACTCCAGACAGGAGGAAAAAGAACCAGTTATGTCACGTGAACCTTATTAAAGAGTATGTGAGGCGCCCCTCTGAGCCTCTCACTGTCCCTGTGTTGGCTTGTTGCGGCCGTGGTGGAGAAGGAGAGGGGGACAGTCAAGCTTCAGAGGAGGATAGCTGGGATCAACATGTTTCAGCGGATCAGTGGGCGGGGAACTCGAGCCTAAGGGCTGACGAGGCTATAGCTCATTTGCCTGAGCCGCAGTTTGATGCTATCCGTCAGTTGTTCGGTTCATACCCCACTGTATTTGCTGAACACCCAGGCCTCACTACTCAGGCTATGCATGATGTTGACGTGGGGGACCATCTACCCTTTAAGTCAATCCCGTACCGTGTGCCCCCCATAAAACTACCAGCTCTGAGGGATGAGTTGGAGTATATGCTCGGTAGAGGGTTGATAGAGAAAGGCACAGTTAAGTGGACTTCCCCTGTAACACTGCAGCCTAAGCCAGATGGCAAGGTACGCTTTTGTATTGATTTCCGTAGGTTAAACGGTTTGACTCCAACTAACCCATATCCTCTTCCTCGGGTTGATGATAGTGTTGACAAAATTGGTAATGCTCGTTTTTTGTCTAAAGTAGATTTAGTAAAAGGTTACTGGCAAGTACCTTTGTCCGAGCGTGCTAAAGAGGTATGTGGTTTTGTTGTGGACGGGAGTACCTACCGGTGCAATGTTATGCCTTACGGGCTTAAGAATGCACCAGCAACGTTTCAGAACCTGATGAATGAAATTGTAAAGGACATTCCAAATTGCACCGTATATTTGGACGATGTAATCATTTATGATGACGACTTTGAGAGCCATTGTGAGCACCTTGAGACCTTGTTCCGGAAACTTAGTGAAGCAGGTCTGGTAGTAAATTTGGCAAAGTGTGACTTCGTAAAAGCCACTGTGCAGTACCTTGGGTTTGTAGTGGGAAGGGGACAGGTGTGCCCTCCTCAGAACAAGGTACAGGCTATCAATAAATTTCCGCACCCAACAACCAAGAAGCAGATTATGAGATTCTTGGGTATGATAGGCTACTACAGACGCTTCATAAAAGGTTACTCAACGGTGTTGGCACCTCTCACAGATTTGTTATCTAAAGACAAAAGTTTTTGTGGGCACCTGAGTGTGAAAAGGCTTTCACTTTGGTGAAACATTTGCTATGTACTCACCCGATACTCAGGGCCCCAGACTTTAACAGGCCTTTTCAGCTGGCAACAGATGCTAGTGGTGTAGGGGCTGGTGCCGTCTTGCTACAGACAGACAATGAAGGTGTGGAACACCCAGTAAGTTTCTTTTCTAAGAAGTTCAATGCTGCACAAAAGAACTATTCTACAATAGAAAAGGAATTACTGGCGATTGTGCTGTCGCTCAGGCACTTCGAGGTGTATGTTCCAGCCTATGGCCCAGTCGTGGTTATCTACACTGATCATCACCCTTTGAGATTCCTGAATCAATTTCACAATCACAATATGAGACTGACCAGGTGGTCTTTGATGTTGCAGGAGTATAACCTGGACATCCGTCATATTGCTGGATGTGACAATGTGATCGCGGATTGTTTATCAAGGGTGGATGATCAGTCGTAGGCTATCACAGGTGTGTGGGTTTGAGTGGAGGAAAATAGGCTGCCCTTATAGTGCAGCCGGGAAAAACATATTAAAATATAAAAATCATATAAAAAACTCTTTCTTTTGATATAGGTAATCGTATAAGTTTGTCATAGCCTATAGAGTTTGAGTAGTCCACAAACTATCAAACGGCTGAGCTGCTGTAAGCTCGCTCTGGGAGCATGATATTGTGTCTTTTTGCTATTGTTGGGAGGAGTTATAAAATGTGAATTTTTGGTTAATAATAAGATGCGTTTTGGTGATAAACTCAGCTTTGTTTTAGTGCCATGCGGTCGCTGGGTCGCTGGGTGTGAGGGGCTTGATGGGGTTCTGTGTTTGTCAGATTTTAGCTCAGGGTTGAGCAAGTAAAATCTTGGGGGAGGTGTGACGCATGTCCAGTGTGAGCATGCTGTACAGAACGCCTAGTCATGCCCCACTCTCGCTAGGATCGTCAGGGCAGGAACTTTGGCTGTTGTCTATGTAGAGTTTCCTAACTTAGTTCATGTGAGCCGTTGTACTATAAGTAATATGAATATGTATTTTGTTTTCATCTGAGTCAACGAGTTCTATTTTATATCATTAGTTATAAGTATTGTGTGTAAAACTTATTTGTAATGATGGGAGAAGCGGCAGCCACAGTTGGGGGTCAGTGGGTGCGCCATGCGGGAGGTGGGCCTAACTCACTAGCACTCCCCCCCCCTTCCCCCCTCCCCTCAGTGCTAGGAAAGCCTTTGTCTATCCCAGAGGAGAGAGAGAAATTACGTAATGATTGTCAGTGGGCGGTCCTTAGTAGTTCACGTTGGGCTCACTAGAGGGCCGAGTATAAAAAGGGAAGTCTAGCCATTTTTTGATCAGAACTCATTAGGCAGAGCGACTTCTCATTTCCCTTGCTAACTATATATATTCTTCTGACTGATGTGAACTTTCTCTACTACCTTACATTCTTATCTCCTCTTTTCCCTACCCTTTTTAACTTCCATGGTCCCGTTGGTGCAGAGCTAGTCAGCCAACGTATTATCGCTTGAGTTCTCATGAGATACATGCCTATTAGATAGCCTATTTTGGAAGGGTTAACTTAGAATAGGATTGATTTATGTTTGTTGCACTTGTCTATGCATTTCCCTGTGTGTTATTATTATTATTCCTGGTTTCTGCTAGTCTAGGTAATGCTAGACTGGGGTAAGGCTTTTCTGTGTTACGAGTTGTTGTTTGATGCAGTGGTTAAGCGATAAACCTGCATACTCGTTTCGGTTCAGTGAAGCCTAGGTTGTCTTCGCGGCTGACTGTGTTGAGTTAATAATTTACAGTGCGTGAGGGCAAGAGCCTAACCACCCTGTATTTTATTAACAGCTTGTTTTTACTTTGTCAAGGAGCCGGGAGAAAACCAGATACAAGGGATCTGGATTTCTCAAAGTGCACTTGTTAGTGTTAACGTAATACTTTAAACAGTTGTGAGGACTTCGCTAGGCTACGAGCCGTTTTTTGCTCAGTCACTGCTACCTTTTGCCCACAGTACCCCAGCTAGACTTTACTCGATTAGTAGATACAGAATAGTATTGAAGCTTTCCTTATGTATGATATTGTTTATGCACTATTGATTTCATGTGTTGCAAGCTTGGCTACTTTAGTGATTAGTGGCCCACGAGCACAATCCGAGTAGGCTATTGCCGTTGCATTTGCGGAGTACTTCTTTTTAATGTTTGCCATTTACTATTGCATATTCTTTTAATTATTCTTATGCCAATTTAAACCTGTAATAGTATTTAATTGCCAGTGTTTTTCTTATTGAATTACTGTTCAAAATCCGATACGTACTTCTTACGAGCATCCGAGAAGCATCTAACTTTTTTCAGAAGATTCCTTGCTCGATGCTTAAGGACTATTAATTAACGTAACGTAATAGTGCCGATCCGAAGTAGAGGGTGGAGGACTTCTTAAGTTCTTAGTCAAGGGTGGATTACTTCGGCTTCGGCCAACACTATTCTTTGGTGTTGTTGTTTCTTACTTCTTTGTTTGATTGTTGACCAGACTAGAGAATTCCTGTCTCTTTATTAGTCTGTTGTTGAACACTAGTACCGAGTTCTTGTATACCCCGTTATAGCAGATTGAACTCTGGAGGGTATTGGTGTTTTTTGTTCGGCTGGCAGTACTCAGGGGTTGGGATCGTGTGTTTCCGTTGTGGCAGCGAGCCGTATTAGAGTCCTGATTGAGAGCCCTTGTGTACCCGAGTGCCAGGTCGTAACAATGTTTATATCACTCCAACACCAAACACCTCCCAAATAAATGAAGGAAAGCAAGCATGTGATCCACCGGGATTCGAACCTGGGTTACCACATACACAGTCTAACCATTATGCCATCAAGGCAGTATCATGCCAGATATCTATATATCTATATATCTACTGTATCTACCTGTATCTTCCTTTCTCTATGTCTCTACTGACACAAATCCCTAATTTCTAAACTACCCCCCTTTGGTTTCTATCCCTCCATCTGTGCCTTTGTCTCTAATTTTCTTTCCGGCCGTTCAATAGCTGAGGTTGTGAACGGCCATCGTTCACATCCTCATCCTATCAACTACAGTGTACCTCAGGGTTCTGTCCTATCTCCAATTCTCTTTCTAATTTTCATAAATTATCTTCTCAACTGTACCTCCAGTCCTATCCATTAATATGCAGACGACTCTACCTTACACTACTCAATTAGTTTTCATGAACGCCCCAGCCAGCAATCCCTCAAAGACAAACGTAATGAAGCCAGGCAACACTTATCTTCTGATCTAACTACTATTTCCAATTGGGACAGAGAAAACCTTGTTACTTTTAATGCTTCCCAAACCCAATTTCTTCATCTTGCTACCCGTTTGGGACTTCCAGAGAACTATCCATTACACTTCAACAATACAAAAGTCAATCCTCCATCTTCTCTCAATATTCTCGGTGTTACCTTTTCTTCTGCTCTCACTTGGAAGGACCATATTACCAGTTTTGCTAAGGCAGCCTCCCAGAAGCTAGGTGTGTTCAACCGCCTCAAGGGGTTCTTAACCACTGCGCAGCTTCTGGCTCTGTACAGGGGCACAGTGCACCCTTGTATTGAGTATTGTTCACTGTGTGGGGAGGATCCTCTCACACCGCACTCCTAGACAAAGTAGAAAGGAAAGCCTTTCGTATCATTAACTCCTGTCCTCTCACCAACTCTCTGTAATCTCTCTTTCTTCGCCGTAATGTTGCATCTCTCTCACTATTCTATCGCTACTACAATAATCAGTGTTCCTCAGAGCTTTCCCAGTGTATACCACCTCCTCTACATAGGGTACGTAGTACCTGTCTTGCAACACAATCACATCCCTACTCTTTCCCTCTTCGTATGACTTAAATTGCTTCAAACTCCGTGTGTCCAGGCATTTTGGCTCGAGCGTCCCTTTATTTAGCCTTGGCACTCTTTCAACTCTGGGGGAGGCACTCGCTACAGGCAGTTGTGCCGTTTGTCTCCCTCACTCACATAGAACAAAAAATATATATATATGGATAGATGAATGCTGTAGGTATCTATGGTGAGCATCTATCCATTCATCTATCCAATTCTCTACCTATCTCTTTATATCTATCAATCCACCTGTCTATCTCCCTGTGAGTATTATATACAGTATGTTCAGCGGGGTTGACATGGAAGAGTCTTCACATATTCTAGGAACTCCAGGGGTACCGTACTTAGCCCTTACAGTACTGGTGACGTCTCTTTTATTGGATTTCAGCTACATTTATACCAGTTTAACAAGCTTTGGAAAGGTGTATGGTTGGTAAAAGGATTAATTGAGATAGTCTGTAGCATTTTAACTGATAGAAGTCCTTCCTATGGTGAGTAAAACCGTCAAATAGTTACAAGAATGTAAAGTAAACATCGTCACCACTATTGAGTAGGATAGAAGAAGGCTGACAGAAACAGTAGTAACGTTTTCAGTCTTCCAAGACGCCTTTTCACTAAATTGTGGCTAACATTAGAATATCTTAGTCAGGTTTGGAAAGCGCTCTAGCAATCAGTTGAGTGAAATCTATCTCCGGTAACCCTATGACTCCCACAACTCCTTCCAAAGATGAATACAATTGTTTACTGATAGCCAGAATAGAAGGATGAAACGCGTCCTCTGATCTTGGAAGGATAACTCTCTCTACTCTCTTGTTTTAACGCTTTTAAACAGATGACTCCAATTCTGTTATTTCTGACTACCATTAGACGATTGTATTCAGTTCCGGGTAATCTCAATAAACCTCCCACAACTCCTTTCAAAACCAAATGCTAGTCTAATGATAGTTATGTGGGTGATTTTTTCTGGAGCCCCTTTCTACCTCATGCTTAGTCCCATTAGTATTGAGATTTTAAGACGTTCACTCCATTAGTTTGGCTCTTATAAGATCTTTCGCCCAATTTCTTGGTCAGCTTTACTACCTTTCGTGTCATTTAGGTGTCGATTTTTCCTTGGCGTGCAATAGCAAGCCTGCAATTTAGGAGGAATTTTTCTACAGAAAAATGCACATAATTATATCGAATGGGGATCTTTAGAGAATTTCTTCAAGCTTGATGGAGGTTTAGGGAGGAAACTAAAACTAAAAAAAATAAAAAAATAAATATATATATATATATATGTATAATGTACTGTATATATATATATATACAGTATATATATATATATACCGGGTATATATATAAATATATATCGGTATATATATATATATATGTATGTATATATATATATATATATATATATATATATATATATATATATATATATATATATATCGGTATATATAAAAATATATCTATCTATCTATCTATCTATTGCCTGATGCCGCGATCCCCGAAGGGGTGGCCACGAACGAACTGCCCACATGCACCTCTGTCCCCAGTCAGTCGACGCCCCTCCTCCCAACCAGCACCGCCTTTATTCATATACTTCCTCACTCCATCCTTCCACCTCTCCTTCGGTGCACCTCTCCCTCTCTGTCCTTCCACCTCGCTCTCGTACACCCTCTTAGTCAATCTCTCGCTTTCCATATGTTCCATATGGCCGAACCATCTCAAGTTGTTCCTTTTCACACTTTCCAGCACATCTACCTGCACACCACACCTCCTTCTTAATTCCTCATTCGTCTGTCTATCCCTCCATGTAACTCCGCACACACTTCTCAAGTAACTCATTTCCACTGCTCTCACTCTTTGTCTAAGTGTCTTCCCGAACGTCCATGCTTCGCTTCCGTAAGTTAGTGTTGGGATTACCACACTGTCATGCAAGGACTTCTTCACTTCCATACTGACCACCCTATTTCTTGTTACTGCTTTCAACGTTCCTACAACCCTCTTCCCCTGTTGCACTCTCTCCCGCACCTCCTCATCCACAGTCCCATCTTTACTCAACACACTGCCCAGATACTTAAAAGAGCTGACGATCTCCATCGCCTGACCGTTCAACTTCACCTCACACTCTGTGACTTCACCCCTTTCGAAGACCATAACCTTGCTGTTCCCCGCATTTACCTTCAAATTCCGTTTTTCGCACACTGTTCCAAACTCATTTACCAAACGCTGCAGCTCCCATTCATTATCGCTCATCAGAACTGTATCATCCGCAAACAGCAGTATAGGCAGCTTCCACTCATTTCCCTCCCTTTTCAGCGATACACCAACATCCACTGCTCTTGATAGTATTTCTTTCATGACTTCGTCCATATATATAAGATATATATAAATATAAATATATAAAAAAAAAAAAAAAAAAAAAAATATATATATATATATATATATATATATATACAGTATATATATATATATATATACTGAACTGTATATAAATATTTATATATATAAATATATATATACTATATATATATTTGTTTTTCTTTCTTGAAGGCATGTGAGATTAAATAAAACAGCATAGTTAGCATAATTATGTTTTTTATTAAGAGATTCAATGTCTCGTGCTATTTTTCATTGTCGGTCATTCCATAGGTACAATTAAGAACAGACGTTATCAGCAGGTTGTGGGGTGGAAGGGGTTGTAGGAGGTTGTAACGTTTCAGCAATAGCTCTTGCCATGTTCACACAGGTAATGATAAGAATAGGAAAATAGATGGGTATTTATAGGGGGCTCCAGAGGGCTCCAGGGTTCACGTATCGCGAGGTTGCACATGTGGGCGGGGCTAGTCGGCAGTCTGCGTCTGTGGTTGGCTGGCCGCTGCTAGCCGCGCACTGCGCCTGTTGATTGGCTGTTGGGGTCCGGGGGCACCAAAAGGTGGGCGTTGGCTATGTGTGGGGCTGGCGGGGTCATTTCCATCGTGTAGTATGTGGGGGTAGGATCTCCTCGCTGTGGGGAGAATTTGAAGGTCTAATGCCTCGTTGTTCAGTAGGGGATTGAGTGCTTGTATATATTTAGCTTCAAGGATGGGGAGGCGTCGGGAGTCGGGTTCTTTATCTAATATGGAAGTGTTGCTAACAAGGTTTTCACGGGTTAGTTGAGGGTGGTCAGGGCTGTTATAATGATTTTTGATGGCGCCAGATTGAAGGTGGAGGGTAAGACGACGGCTTAGGCGAGTCTGGGTCATACCGATATATGTTTTACGGGGTCCACAGTCCTTGTTGGTACAAGAATGTTGGTACATCACATGAGCCATATTCAGCTGTTTATTGTCGTTGGCAGGGCGGTTACGAAGTACAAGTTGGGAGGTATTGGGGGATTTATAATATATGATTAATTTGATGTTGCTATCAGTGTTGGTGGGCTGGACATTCTTCAGTATGATGTCCTCGGGGCTGGTGACGTTGTTGGGGGCTTCATTGTTACCATTTTTCTATGTGTTTCTTGATGGTTTTATTGACATCAGAGTTGGAGTAGCCGTTGTTGATGAGGACTTGTGTAAGGCGTTGGAGTTCATGGTGGGTGTCCCGCCAGGAGGAGCAGTGAGAGAGAGCCCTCCTGACGTAGGCCGAGATGGTGGAGGTGTGGTACCTTTTGGGGCACTCACTTTTGCCGTTGAGGCAGAGTCCATTATTTGTGGGCTTCAAAACCACTGTCTACACGAAGCCCACAGGCTACACGATGGAAATTACCCCACCAACGCCACACCTAGCCAACGCCCACCTTTTGGTGCCCCCGGACCCCAACAGCCAATCAACAGGCGCTCAAAAGTGTAATAGTAAATATATACAAAGGGAAAGAGGATGCGCTAGATAGAGGAAATTATAGGGGCCTGAAAATGCTTGACCAAATCATGAAGGTCTGTGAGAGAGTCCTTGAGGGTTTGATCAGGCAAAGCATCTCTATTGATGATATGCAGTTTGGTTTTATGCCAGGAAGGGGTACAACCGATGCTATCTTCATAGTCAGGCAGATACAGGACAGATACTTACTAAAAGGCAGGGATCTTTACTTTGTGTTTGTAGACCTGGAGAAGGCCTTTGATAGGGTGCCTAGAGATGTTGTGCAGTGGGCTATGAGGAAACTTGGTGTGGAAGAGTGGCTGGTGCGTGTGATAATGAAGATGTAGGAGGATTCGCGAAGTGCGGTGAGGGTGAAGGGTGTACTGAGTGATGAGTTCGCAGTCCGTGTTGGATTCCATCAGGGTTCAGTGTTAAACCCCCTCCTCTTTATTATGGTCTTGGAGGCAGTGTCTAGAGTTTTTAGAGGCAGACTCCCGTTGGAACTGTTTTATGCAGACGATTTAGTCCTAATAGCTGACAGTATGCAAGATGCTGAGGCCAAATTCAGAGAGTGGAGAGAGGGCATGGCGAGCAAGGGTTTAAGAGTCAATATTAAAAAAACCAAGGTTATGCATTGTAGGTTGAGACGAGGCAATGTGGAAAAGAGCGGTGCATATCATGTGCAGTGTGTGGAAAGGGAGTGGGCGTTAACTCAATTCAATGTAGCATCTGTCGATGTTGGGTACACCATGGGAGTAAGCGCTGTAGTAGAATAAAGGAGCCCCTGCCGAAGGATAAGTCAGAAATAGAGAAATTTGAGTGCGCAGTGTGCAAAGGCGAGCTTGTGTTAAGTGATGATCCTGTGGCTGTGAATTTTGGAAATGAGTCTTTGGAGCTGGTGAACAAGTTTTGTTACCTAGGAGATACCATCTCTGCCGGTGGTGGGGCCGAGGCTGCCACTGTTGCTAGAATTAGGTGTGGCTGGGGGAAGTTCAGAGAATTGATGCCAATCCTGACCATGAAAAGAATGCCTCTCCCCCTGAAGGGAAAGGTGTATGCCTCATGTGTTAGAAGTGCAATGACGTATGCCTCAGAAACATGGGCCGTTAAAGTAGAGGATGTCAACAGAATGGAGCGTAATGAGATGAGAATGGTGAGATGGATGTGTGGGGCCAGGCTACAAGATAGAATAACAAATGTTGAGCTGAGGAGACGTTTAGGTATAAAGAGTATTAACGAGGTGATGCATACAAGTAGACTGGGATGGTATGGACATGTGGAGAGAATGGATGAACAAAATTGGGTGAAAAAATGAAGGTCTGTGATTGTGGAGGGAGCTGCACCAAGGAAGACCTGGGATCGGACTATACGCGCTGATCTCAAATCCAAGAACTTGACAAGTGAAGCAGCCCTTAACAGGGTTGCCTGGAGTGCCGCCATTAGGACAAGAGACTGAAACTGCACTTATGTGTGGAACACTCAGTCTTAAAATGTTATGTATGTATGTATGTAGTGCGCGGCTAGCAGCGGCCAGCCAACCACAGACGCAGGCTGCTGACTAGCCCCGCCCACATGTGTAAACTTTGCGACGCGTGAACCCTAGAGCCCTCTGGAGCCCCCCTATAAATACCCATCTATTTTCCTATTCTTATCATTACCTGTGTGAACATGGCAAGAGCTATTGCTGAAACGTTACAACCTCCTACAACCCCTTCCACCCCACAACCTGCTGATAACTTCGGTTCTTTATTGTACCTATTGAATGACCGACAACGAAAAATTGCACGAGACATTGAATCTCTAAATAAAAAATATATTAATGCTAACTATGCTGTTTTATATAATTCCACATGCCTTCAAGCAAATATATTACCTGGCTACACTAACTTCCAAATATATATATACATATATACTGTATATACAGTATAATATAGGGTGGTCCTTAATATTTTTTTTTGTATATGTTGCACTCCCACCCCTCAAAAGTGTACCTTTGGGTCCCAAAACCCCAGGAAAAAAATATAAAAAATTATAAAAAATATTTAAAGGTTGCACATCGACCATGAAATTTTACTAATTTGTCATATTTCCAAAAATCGTACTTTCTCAGAAATAATGTTTTCTTTGCAGGTTATCAAATGTGTTGCAGTGCTTGCAATGTTTTTGAAAGTGTACAGTTAAAAATACTGCTCCAGGTAGTAGTATGTGTATAAGATTAAAAGTGTTAAACACTTTTAGTCTTATGCTCGAGTCGCCGCCATCACACCCACTCTGCCGCCCACACCCGAACAAAATATACGCATTACCATCATCAATTCCGGGTCCAGCAAAAGGAAGGCAGAACATGAGGACTTACCAAAATACAAAAGGTCCCAGATATCTCCTCTCCAGATGCGCCGCTCTTCCGCGCAGCTCGTCCCACATCATGGCAGAAATTTCTGAGGGGCTTACCTCAACCCCTTAATCCGCTCCCTCCCCGTACCTGTGACCTTCTGACCCTCAACCAACGTACCTGGGACATAGCAGCACAAGTCATGACCATCTCGACTTAACAAAGGTAGAGTCAAAGATTCGAAGGGCTCGAGTAGACTTACATGTGAGACTTGAGTCCGAGAATTACCCTCTCATTCACCTGAGTATTACATGCCATGGCTGTAGAGCAAATTGTCTAAGAGTTCTTTTCCCTACCTAAAAACTATTGACCCTCCCACCATGGTGCCTGAGATACATTAGAATCTTTTCTCGGCTTGCAGTTTTGACATAAAAGTGGAAATAAGGACATGTCCCCAAAACACTCTAATATCAATTCAACACTCTTAGATAAGTCTTTGCCATGGCAAGATCTCAACAATAGTCAGGGCTTTGCGAAACACCGTCACCTAAATGGCTTATTATATATTTATATTATTATATTATATATTATTATATTATTTATAATAAGGTGAAATCGTCTTAAGGGAGCTCAGACGGTATTGTGCAGCATATTTTACTGGTTCGGTTCAATGATTTAAAGAGGGGGTTTAGTTTGCTCTCTAAAGCTCTATCAAACTTTAAAAAAAAACACTCACAAAATCCCCCTTCGATATCAATTTTTATACTTTTCGGTAGATAAATGTCCCGGCCGTAGGCCAATTCCTCTTCAAATACAGGCTCGCTATCGCTCGCCAGGAAAAAATCGACACCTAAATGGCACGAAATATTGGCAAAGAAATGGGCCGAAAGGTCTGTAAATGCCAAACTAATGAGGCGAATGTCTTGAAATCTCATAACTAATCGGGCTAAACATGAGGGAGGAGGAGGACTCGAAAAACCAACTGCCTCCCCTTAAAATGGGCAGAAGCAGGGAGGTAAACACACACACACACACACACACCTTCGGCTCAACACCTTTAACTCCTTTAGGATGCACCACCATCACCACCATTATCTTCGTCCCCTCACCAACTTTTCTTCAAAATCTCTCACTGAACCTTTCTCGTTTTTATTGACGTTAACGTGTTTTCCCCGAGGCTGCGCTGAATGGTACTAGACCTTGGAAACTAGACACTGTTTTCATTCAAATGTCGTGTCGTTTTCTTAGACCAATTGAAACGGATGCATTGTATTTACAGTAACACCTTTGGGTCTCAGATTTGCTTTGGGCAGAGTGTAACATTAATACTACCTCCATATTCTAATACATTCTATACATACTATAAAGTGATTAAAATGTAATAGGTAAACACAAATATTACCTCCATATCCTAATACTTGTTCTAGAAAGTGATTAGAATTGGACGGGTGAACAAGATTTGTAAGCCTTGTCAGACAACCTGAAGAAAGGAAAACCATGAACAAGAAAGCTTCCCCAACTGCCTCCAGTAACCTCAGAGAAAATCGAGCTGTATGGGGAAGGGCTTGCATCCCTGCTCTGTCATAAATAATGTCGCCACCAAACTGCAACAAAGGAGACAAGGGGGTTGAGAGAATGACCCTGACTCAGGTTTGCTTTGTTCATTGGGCCGGTCCAGTCAAATAGTTACATTTAACCAGACAATTGTGTTCTTTGTAACGAGTGTAAGGAATATAATTATCTCAGGACGTCTGTTGTAGAAATGGGGGTGGGCACATAGCCGCAGATTGTCCATGATTCCGAAGGTTTCATTTCAAGTTCAAGATATGGATGGCTCTCCAGGTCAGGACTTGAAATTTCTAAACCTCTTAGATGATAATAATCGACTACCCTTTCTGCTTTCTGTATGGAGCATTTGAGAGCCTGAAGGTTGACATAGTGGGTTTCTCCGAAGTACAAAGGAGTACAAAGGTAATCAAGCAACAACAAGTCTAGTGACCCCTCTATGCTGCTTGTCCTCTAAAACACTGAGGATCAAGTGTCCGAACAAGGGGTTAGAGTGGGTAAGGGGAAATTGGGAAGGGAATTACTGCCCTGAAACTAATGTCCGTGGCAGGATTAAGAAGTTAGTAGGGGACAGATGTGTTAATAACATAACACAGTTATAAGTGATCTTTCGTATTTCTGGGAAAAATAGAGTAACGTCTTAGTAATATATACAGTATATAAGCAATAATCCTTGATGAATCTGAGGGGGGTAGAAAATAAAGTTATTCATTTACAAACGCAGTCAGTCGCTGGTTTGAGACAAGATATTTGTCTAGGCGAAGCTTAAAAGAATCAACGGTGCAGCAGTCTATAACTTCTCGGGGAAGCCCATTCCACAAGTTGACAGATCGATTGAAGAAGAAATTCTTAGATTCGTGCGAGTTAAAAGTTTTACCAAAATTTTGCAACCATTTCCCCGCGTGTAATTAGATTGGTTGATAGTGAAGTACTTACTACAGTTCATATTAACGATGCCTTTGATGATTTTGAACACTTGAATTAAGTCGCCTCTTAATCTGCGCTGGGTTAAAGGAAATATATTTAATTCTTTAAGACGCTCCTCACATGGTTTATTCTTTAGGCTAGGTATCAATTTGGTAACTCTACATTGAACTCATTCTAGCTTGTCTATATCTTTTTGGTAATAAGGGCACCAGGATTGAACGCAGTATTCCAGCAGAGGACGAACTAAGGAATTGTAAAGAGTTAGGATAACGTCTTTGGATTTATGTTCAAATGACCTGCCTATAAAGCCAATTATTTTGTTTGCCTTCTTAACAACTTCTGAACATTGTTGACTCGGTTTTAGGTTACTTGATATTGCTACTTCCAGATCGGTTGCTCTGTCTACACTCTTAAAGGGCATAGCTCGCCAAAAATCTTGTCCTGGTTTTGTCACTCTTTAAAGCATGTTAATTTGACAAATAATGCACATGTGCTTTGCTTTGTTATAATTTTTACTCCAAAATAGCAAAACAAATTTACACTAGATATTTATATTTTAAAGGGGGTGATGACATCAGCAGGGGTCACCCTGCATTGCCGATATACGATGCATTGCCGATATAACAAAATTAATATCTAAAAACTGTATTGAACGTTAAATTATATGAAAATAGACCATGAAGTGACGCGAAAATATTTACCAGTGGGTGACAGCGGCGACGGACAAAAAATATTCAGGAAAAATCAAAGTTTTGATCGTATATTGGCCATATATGTACCATTAGAAAGCTAATGAAAAGTCCTATATATCACTTGCTTACAGAATATTCATTGTCCCACATTTTATTGGTGAAAATGGGGAGGGAAAGTACGGGCGGACTGAACAGTAACCTTCACCTACGGTGAAATTCCACATATTATTATTATTTTTTATTTTTTTTTAAATCTTATATAATAAACCTTTCCTCTTGCCGTTCATAAACAAATTTAAATAACAACAAAATATTATGGGTGAAAACCAACTGAGAGCGAATATTTTGGTGCGGCTGGGATTCTATAAAAACAAAAACTATCGTTATAGATTTATTTCTATAAAATCCAATATTGATGATAGCATATTCTAAACACCGCGGAAAAAATTGCTGTGATTTAGTATGAAAATAAAAAAAAACGATAAAAAAACGATATACCGGTACCGGTATATCTCGAATAGTTTATCATATAGCCTAACAGTGCGTTTAATCTCCACAGATAGGCTACAATTCATGATGAATCATATTTTCTCTAATTATGGAAGGTAAAATGTATTGATATAAACCTATCTTGTGCAAAAGGATCGATATAAACATAGCTTATGTAAGGATGGAATCGTCGAAAACACAGGAACAATCTCCTCTATCTAAACCCATCCACCCACACAAACACTACCTTGTGTTAAATTAATCAATAACACTTAGTATTTCCTTTGGCTTTTACTATTATAAACACTACTGTATTAGGTAAAATTCAATTCAATTCCAGCATTTTTTTTTGTTTTATATAGCTTTTTCTTTCTTCCCATCTCCTCCGCAGTTTTTTTGTAAACTTAACACCTTAAGAGCGGCCTAGGCGGTAATTTCTATGTACCACCCAGCATTTTTTTTTACCATAAATGGGGTTGTTTCCGTGCTCTTTTTCATGCATAAACAAGACCCAGAGCGTAATACAAGTATGTATCCCTAAAAGGGCATAAATTGAGTTTTCCAATGACACCCGAACCATCCTTCTACAATCACTGGTTGTCTTGCAACGATCGTGCAACCGAAGGGCAAAAACGGTAAAATACGGCAATTTCTTTATATAATTACGTATGTAGCGAGGGAGAGAGGGTGGAGGAGGGTGCAGTAAATCTCAGTAGGTCCACAGCGGCCGTGGCGAGCGGTCAGGAGGTAATCTATGCTCCTCCCACCGCTCCGCTCTCTCTCAGAGCACATTACGTCCTCAAAATTGCATTCGACAATAGCCGGGCCCCGCATATGGGCACCTTTTCTTTCACTCGACAATAGCCGGGCGCCGCCAGTTAAGGGTTAATGCAGTATATTTGATCGGGAGGAAACTAACTAAAATCATAATTAAATATCTAGATTAACAATTAAATACAAATCTCCCCCAAACCCCAGATCAGACCAGAAACCTGGAGTAAAATAGGAAAGAAGAGTATCAGTATATTAGGTCAGCTCTCATACAGTTTTACTGCAAAGTTCCCTTCTCTTACACCATGTCTAAATTTTGCTAAGATTCACGCTCCTTGTCCTTTTCTTCCTCTATCTTACCTGTAGTCTGTATCATGGACTTTGTTTACTATTACTCATTTGCACAGTCGGATACCATAGACTCTAGTCCATTCATAATAATTCGTGGACCCCCTTATGTTTTTCGGTATGCAATTATAACTATCTGGATTGATTTTTGAATAGAACTTGCTTTTCCATTAATACTAGCCTATATATATATAGTATCACTTCCAGCAGATATGTCAGCTGTAAGTGTTTGTTTTAACTTGTATAATTCACGAGGTCTATTGTGGAGGGCCTTGGGAGAGGCTAGTTGCTGGCTATCCCTCTTCCTATCTTCCCTCTGGCTAGCAGGACGGCGCCTGTAGTCTGTGTGGCCGGTTGGCTAGTACTATAATTAATTAGTTTATTTAGCCTTTGTACAATTATTTCGTTTATCATAAGTTTACACAATGTTGTCTTATGTTTTACTTGATTACTTTGTATTGCTATTGAGAGCCCAGGCTGCCTAGTTAATTGTGTGTTCTGGCGGTGCCTGGCGCTCCCCGTTTCCCTCCCTCGCTTGGTTGTGGGCCTGCAACTCCGCAAGAGCTTACTTCAGTTCTGACCCTCGCTATGACAACATCACTGTCTGGTGTTGTTAAGCTTGCTTCCTTTTGTTTCCCTTAAATACCGCATTTATCTATTTTGTTTCTTAGTAGATCGAAGCAGAGCAGGACTGGAGTCATATTAAGCATATTGATTTTGTTTTAATCTTAGTAGTATAATTTCTAGTTTATTTCGTTTACACTGCATTCCTTCCTCTGGCAAATATAGATTATAAGCTTCACACTGTTCCTCCATGTTCTTTTCCATTATTCTGCTGCATTGTTTTACCATTATTAGATGTGCATATTATTCATGGTTGATATCACTGGGGGGGATTGGGTGGCTGGACTGTTTATCTCTGTTTTTGTCAGGCCTTTGAGTACTGAGGTTGCTGGGTGTGTGATATGGTAGGCTAAGCCTTTTTCCACCACACAGCATCCTTTGACTCGGGTCTTATCCAACCCTTTATTGGGTGGCAGCCAGCCTCCAACTTCCCTAGGATATCAACCCTTGTGCCTTGTTTAGTTTTTAGCAGCAATACATTCGGTGCAGTCAGGGACTAGGGTTAGAGCCTGTTACTAGGTGAGGTTGTCCCCATTGCACTCGTTTGTATTGAGCTAACCCCAGATGATGTAAGGGTTAAGTCATTAAAGTTTACCCCTTACAACACCACCGCCGTGCTGTGCTGAAGAAAGCCACTCGGTGTATTATTAGGACATAGGCTAGGGATAATAGGCTTGGCACAGAGGTTTATTGCACTTGACTTTCCATGGGTTTTTGCTCTGTATTGTTCTCAATTCCTAAGCGATTGGGTATGATATAGAGTGTTCTGGGAGTCTAGTAGTGGTATGGTTAGGTAAAAAAAAAATTTATTTATTTTTTTCTATGTGATTGAGGGAGGCAAAAGGCATAACTGCCTATAGCGAGTGCCTCCCCCATAGTTGAAAGAGTGACAGGGCCAAAATCAAGGGACGTTCGAGCCAAAATGCCTGGACACACAGAGTTTGAAGCAATTTAAGTCATAGGAAGAGGGAAAGACTGATTCTGGGAGAGAGTTCCAGAGCTCAGATGTTGAGTAGAAGAAAGTTTGAGAGTAACATTTCACTCTTGGGTTGGAGAGTTGCACAGAGTAGGGGTGGGATTGAGTTGCAAGACGGGTACCACGTGCCCTACGTAAAGGAGGTGGTATGCACTGGGATAGCTCTGAGGAACACTGATTATTATAGTAGCGATAGAATAGCGAGAGAGATGCAACATTGCGGCAGAGAGAGAGAGATTGCAGAGAGTTGGTGAGTGGACGGGAGTTAATGATACGAAAGGCCTTCCTTTCAACTTTGTCTAGGAGAGCGGTGTGAGAGGAACCTCCCCACACATGTGAACAATACTCAATACAAGGGTGCACTATGCCCCTGTACAGAGCAAGAAGCTGTGCAGGGGAAAAGAACCCCCTAAGGCGGTTGAGCACACCCAGCTTCTGGGAGGCTGCCTTAGCAAGACTGGTAATATGGTCCTTCCAAATGAGAGCAGAAGAAAAAGAGACACCAAGAATATTGAGAGAAGATGAAGGGTTGATTTTTGTATTGTTGAAGAATAAGGGATAGTCCGCTGGGAGATCCTGACGGGTAGATAGATGGAGAAATTGGGTTTTGGAAGCATTAAAGTTAACAAGGTTTTCTCTGCTCCAATTGGAAATAGTATTTAGATCAGAATTTAAGAGTTCTATGGCTTCATTACGTTTGTCGTTGAGGGATTGCTGGCTGGGGCGTTCTGAAAAACTAATGGAGTAGTGTAAGGTTGAGTCGTCTGCGTATGAATGGATGGGAATTAAGGTACAGTTAAGGAGATCATTTATAAAAATTAGAAAGAGAATAGGAGATAGGACAGAGCCCTGAGGAACACCGGAGTTTATAAGGTGAGGAAGTGAACAATGGCCGTCCACAACCGCAGCTATTGGGGCAGTTTAGAATAACCTTAGAAGTTCTCATGCATACTACACGCACTGTGGACTAGACTCAGGGACAATAGATATTTTTGTGTCTCCTTGTTACTGCTTTACTAGAGCAAAGAGGAAGAAAACCATTTTTCCTAGAGAACCTGCGTGTCTTGGTGTTTGAGTCAGATATTAACCCGTAACCGCCGGCAAAGCTCTTAAGAGGTTTTACTGGGCGACGGCGGCAAAGCTCTTAAGAGGGAGGCCTAAAAATACCATTTAAACAGCACTAAAAATATTTTTTTTTTTTTTTTTCCCTATACCTCATATCACTCCTCCACATCCCCTCCTTCCTCCCTTTCCCCTCCCCCTTCAATTATCACCTATTTTCCCTGTTATCCCCTAATTTGTTGGTATATTTTTGTGGTAACATTAGCAAACTGTGTGGGGGATGTGCTTACGTGCCTAGCAGGTGTGTTACACAAGCGAGTGTGTGTATGAGTAGGCTCAGTGTGGCTTGAGGCCTCGTGGAGGGAGGGGTTGCCTCAATTTTCTCCAAAATTCAAGAATGGGCTGGTCCATCTATATTCGCGATTTTGACTAGAAAAATTATATTTTCACTGGTTTGAATGTTGTTACAGGTTAGTATCTTCATAGTGAAGGTAAAATAGGCTCATATGAATAGGTAATTACGATATTTATCGTAAAATGACGATTATAGGCCTGAATGGAGCCCATATGCTCGCCCATGGGGAGCTAGTTCATTACCCCCCCCTCGCCGTTCCCGGGTTAAGAGCGTGTCTGTTGCAGGGTAGTACGGTGCTGTGGGTTAGGCTACGACTGGCGGGGCTAGGAGAAGGACCTGTCCACTTCCTGCTCGAACCCTGGCGCTGCTTTGTTGGCTGCCGCGGCGATGTTTTGTGTTCGCCTTTTTTACACTATTTTATTACCTTCTTTACTCATCTACTATGGAAAGACGACGGAATTTATAGTGATCATGGCTGAGCAAATGAACGGATCGGATACAGCTTATACAGGTTTATGGAGACACCAACAAAACACCAGGATAACGACCCAGGAAGATCGGGAACACACCAACCAAGATCACGAACACAACAACGAAACACCAAACCAAATAGGTGTTCTCTCATATTCAAGATGGCAGCTTTTAAAACTACGCCGCACAGGTAAAACAAAATTGAACTACGAAGTGGTTAAGACTTTGAATGACAATAATATTTTTAAAGCAAGAGGAAAGAAAGCAGGAAAGAGACAAAAGCACAAAATACCAGTTCGAATCACACAGAGAAAGAAACAAAACAAACAACTTCGAAAATGCAATGTTCATAAAAACTTGAGTGAGATTCCGAGACTGTTTTATTCCTTCCCGACCTTTATAAATTTAAATGCAACCTCTAATAGAAATAAAGAAGATGAATTAGTTGTTTTAATGAAGGATAATAATGTTGATATAGCCTGTATTAGTGAAGTTTGGCAAGTGTCAGAAGAATCTTTTACTATCCCGAACTATGAAGTGTACCTACAAACTCGACAGCGACAACGTGGTGGTGGGGTGGGAATATTTGTTCGAGAAGATATTCAATCCCGCCGCCTCTTTCCACCACATGATGTTCAGTTGGAGACATTATGGGTGTGGTGCCGGCCCAAACGTCTACCTAGGGAGGTGTCCTGCAGTATTGTAGGGTGTATATACTATCCTCCAAGATCACCTCTCCATCAAGACCTCATCGATCATATCGTTACTTACGCAGATGAATTACGATCCCTTTATAATGGATGCAAATTTGTTATTTGTGGCGATTTCAACGATTTAAACATTGAAGACATCATCGACAACACTCATCTTCAGCAAATTGTAAACTTTCCAACACATCAAAATAATATCCTAGACCTAATCTTCACTGACCTTAGCCAGCACTACAAATCACCTCAACGTTTAGCACCCCTTGGCCGTACCCAGCACCTCACTGTGTTATGGCAACCTATTTCAACATTTCCACCTTGTCATCACTCCAAGCTGGTCACCGTTCGTCCCATCAAGCAGTTAAGTGTCATTGCGTTCGGCCAACATATTAATAACTACCCATGGGTAGAAGTGTACCATGAACAGTGCGTCATAAATAAGCTAAATAACTTTCTTAGTTCGGTAAATATTTTAATTGACCATTACTTCCCCACGAAACAAGTTTTAATTCAGTCTAACGATCATCCTTGGATTACTCCCTATGTGAAAGAAATTTTTATCTCTACGTCAAAGTAATTTTAACAGTGGTAACATGGTTTTATTTAGACATTATAGGAATAAAGCAATTCGGGAAATAAAGAAAGCTAAACAACAGTATTTCAAGTCAAACGTGTCAGATTTGCGTACAACAAAGCCAAGTGAATGGTACAGAGTAATTAGTAAGTTAACTGGAGACAACTCACAGCGTAAATTTCATTTTCTTATTGACAAAGACCCTAACCAAGCTGCAAATACCATAAATGATCATTTTTCAACAATCTGCCAAAGTCTACCCCCCTTAGACCAGTCAAGATTACCTGAGCCTGTGGATAATTTACCACCTTTACCTTCTGTTGAGCCCTACCAAGTGTATGAAAAACTGTGTGAGATAAATGTAAACAAATCTGTAACCCCCTTTGATCCCCCACTTCGTATTATCAAATCATTTGCATATGAGTTTGCTTCTCCTATTGCTAGCATCATTAATTCGTCATTCAGTTCAGGGATCGTACCTCCCCTTTGGAAACGTGGCTTCATCACTCCCTTGCCCAAGATTCCCAAACCCGAAACTTGTAATGATCTTCGACCAGTGACTATAACATCAATTTGTGCACGTATTGCCGAGAAGTTTGTTGCATCTTGGGTGCGTGATGACACACAGGTAAACCTTGATCCATATCAGTTTGGTAATTGGAAAAATACTTCTACCACCCATTATTTATTGTACTTAATGAATTTTCTTTATAAAACGACTGACATTAGGGGAGAATGTGTAGCTGTGCTTAGCATTGATTTTTCAAAAGCATTTGACCGAGTAGACAACACAATAGCTATGAGACATTTACTTCATAATGGCATGAGACCTGAACTAGTTCCTTGGATGTCTTCTTTCCTTACATCTCGTGGTCAGGTTGTACGTTATAGTGGTGCTACCTCTGAGGAGCACACCACTACATGTGGTGTTCCGCAGGGTACCGTACTGGGACCTCGTATTTTTAATAATCATATAAATAGTGCCGGTTTGGATGAAGATGTTCAGTGTAAATTCGTGGATGACATTACTTTTGCTTGTGCATATAACAGTACACATATACCAAAATGTCAGGAGCAAGCCAATAAGATCGATCATTGGTCTAACGAGAACAACATGAAAATAAATGTAAGTAAGTCGAAATTAATGTTAGTGGACTTTCAGAAAATTAAGACAAATGTAAATGCTGTTAGTTTAGGTAATGAATCTGTTCCATTTGTTAATGAGATGAAGCTTTTGGGTGTTATTATTTCGAGTAACCTTCAGTGGAAGGCGAACACCAAGTATATTGTCTCGCGTGCAAGTAAACGAATTTTTGCAGTTAGTAAATTGAAACTTTTTAAGGCTAATTTGTCTGATTTAAAAAATTATTATTGTTGTTATATTAGGCCTGTACTTGAATATGCATCGACGGTTTGGTGTTCGTCACTTACACAACACACGCAGAAGTAAATTCTATTGACAGAATACAAAAAGATTCTGTAGAATTTCATTAGGACCTAGTTATATAAATTACGAGTCTGCTTTGGAGTTATTAAATTTGGAATCATTGGAAGAGAGACGAAGAAAGAAGTTTGAAGAAGACAGCCTTAAGTTGTTGCACGATAAACAGCATAGACATATACTTCCACCGGACAACACCAACACTTACACACACAAATTACGAGCAAGAAACTTTCTAGTTGAAGAAAAATGTAACACCAAGAGACACCAAAACAGTGCCATTCCACAGATGACCAGGTATATAAACAATTACTTGAGGAAGTAGGTAGTCAGTGTTTTGAAATTATATTATATTTTACCAATACATGATCATTATTCCGGCAAATTGTTCTTAATATTTGTATTTTATGTGTATTTTATGTGTAATGACACTTTGTATGTATGTTTTACTCACTGTATATTTTCAACTCTATGGTTGCAATTGTAAAAATGATATTAAATAAACCTATTATTATTATTATTATTATTAGAGCATCTGGTTGCCCCGGCTCCCCTCGTAACAATAGTTTAGTAGTAGATGTATATAAAATGATATCAAAGATTATTGTTCAGAGATATGCTTCCATAATTATAAATCTGTTAAGTCATAAATATTTACGAGTGGGCTAAAGGCTATGGCACCCGAGTGTACTTGTTCTCACCTACACTTTCTGTCATTATCCTAACCTTACATCCTTTATCTTACTATTGCACTTATTCCCTTTATGTTACTCTCGATATTTTAATCTCATTATCTTAGTGATTTTTACACCAGCGTTAAAGATTTGTTCATGCTCTCTCTATCTTCCTCTTGTTCTTACTCTCTTCACCTTACCCTAACCTCTCCTTTATCTTATTCTTACTTTACTGATTTTATTCTTATTTTTTGTTAACTTGTTCTGACCTACTCTTACTTTTTATCCTAATCTTACTTCTTACTTTGATAATTATCTTCATTTAACTTACTACTACCTATTCTTACTCTCTTACTCTCTCTTTATATTCATATGTCTTACTCTAACTCTTACATACTCTTACTCTCTTTCTTCTATTTTGTCTTTCAATTTTTCGCCAATCTCTCCAGTCGTTCATTTCAGCTTAACCTAAAATAAGCTCATCACTCACGCCAAGCCTCAAACTTCCTCCTCTCTTCCATTAACACTTTCGGTACGGTGATGCCTTCTTTACCTTTGATTCTGGCCAACATTGAACGATTTTATGCATTTAACACTGTCTGGTCCTACGTCTGGGGGAATCTTATAATATATGTTTAAATATTATGGAGGTCTTTGTTTATGTTTGTCCCCTAGGTTAACAAAAACGCCTTCCCAGACTTCCTTCAAAACTACCAACATGCTGAACCAGACCCCCTTCAAGAAACAATTATAAATTTTTCGATATAAAAATGTCTTGGTCGAAAGCCGATATTTTTAAAGTTATAGGCTCGTTATCGCTCGCCCAGAAAAAAACCCCTCAAAAGTAATGGAGCTAAACAGAGGAGCAGCAAATCACGGAGTGGATATAAATTACCGTGACCAAGTGTACCAGACCTCAGTGTACCCCTCTCTTACATCCTTTTATACTCTTAGTAGTCTGTTATTGGTGTTTGTGTAGGAAACCTTCTTTGGTTCAATTTAGTGGGGGACCAACAACGTCCTATTAGAGACAGCTGAAACCCTTAGAGGATTGTGACGCATGTTTACTTTTTTTTCTTTCTATGTGAATGAGGGAGACAAAAGGCATAACTGCCTGCAGCGAGTGCCTCCCCCAGAGTTGAAAGAGTGACAGGGCCAAAATCAAGGGACGTCCGAGCTAAAATGGCTGGACACACGGAGTTTGAAGCAATTTAAGTCATAGGAAGAGGGAAAGACTGATTCTTGGAGAGATTTCCAGAGCTCAGCAGTTGAATAGAAGAAAGTCAGAATAGCGTTTCACTCTTGGGTTGGAGAGTTGCACAGAGTAGGGGTGGGATTGTGTTGCACGACGGGTACTACATACCCTACGTAGAGGAGGTGGTATACACTGGGAAAGCTCCGAGGTACACTGATTATTGTAGTAGCGATAGAATAGCGAGAGGGATGCAACATTGCGGCGAAGAGAGAGAGATTGCAGAGAGTTGGTGAGTAGATGGGAGTTAATGATACGAAAGGCTTTCCTTTCTACTTTGTCTAGGAGTGCAGTGTGAGAGGATCCTACTCACACATGTGAACAATACTCAATACAAGGACGCACTTTGCCCCTGTACAGAGCAAGAAGCTGCACATGGGTAAAGAACCCCTTGAGGCGGTTGAGCACACCCAGCTAACTTTAGAGATACAAGAGATGAGAGCAATTGGACGATAGTTGGAGGGTTGAGAGCGGTCACCCTTCTTTGGGACAGGTTGAATGAGAGCAAACTTCCAGAAAGAAGGGAAGACGTTAGAGAAGAGATAGAGACGAAAGAGTTTGTCTAGACTGGGGGTCAGCACGGAAGCGCAGTTTTTGAGTACAACAGGAGGAACACCGTCCGGACCGTACGCCTGCTTTATTTTGGCTATCAAGATTGATTGATTGATTGATCGATATTTGATTGATTGATATTTGTTATTGCCAAAAGGTACATATACAATAAGAATGATGATACATATAGTAATTAATGTGTCAAGTGCAGCTAGCTAAGGAGTAGTTCATGTTAGCTAGCTATATAGGCATAATAAAATATATGAAGCTAAACAGCACATAGTTGCTTAACAATCATTAGATGTAATAAACAATATTCAAGCTATAATAATTTGTAGTGGTTCTTACTAAATCATACAATTGATATGTGACCTACTCAGTATGCTAAAATATATTAAAGATAAGGTAAGTATACATATAAACACAACTTTTGCTTTCAGAGACTGCAATTAAGTACTAGTATCGATTAAGGAAGCTTTGTTTGATTTTAGTTTTAAATGCAAATAAAGATTCGCAGTGTCTAACAGATTCGTTCAACGTGTTCCACAATTTCGGGCCCCTGTAATGTAGGCTACGTTGTCCATGTGTTGTTCTATAGTAAGGTAGTCGTAATGACTCCTCGACTCCTCGTGTGTTAAAATTGTGTGTCATTAAGCCAAAATTGCCATCCATGAGTAATTGTTGATTTAGATCTTTATATACAAAACGGACTGCTTGTGAAAAAATAATATAATTTAATTTCAATAAACCAAGATCTTTATATATAGGTCCCGTGTGAGCGTTATATGATTGATAGGTAATAATTCGTAATATCTTTTTCTGAGCTAGAAATATGGCGTCTAAATCAGTTTTATTGGCTCCTCCCCAGATAGTAGCACAATAAATAATATGAGGATAAATTAAAGCAAAATACATTTGTTTTAGTGAGTTGATGTTGAACGAATCTCTTGTTTTATAAACTATTCCAGTAATTTTAGATATTTTCAATTTTATGTCATATATGTGTGTTTTCCAGGTCATTGCGCTGTCGATGGTAACACCACAAAATGTAGCTTCCTTAACCTGCTCAATAATGTGTTCATCGATTTTAATGACAATATTGGGAATTTGATTCGAGCTAAAATGAGTCACTAAATAATGAGTTTTACCAAGATTGAGCGTTAAACTGTTTGATTTAATCCAATTAGAAACTTTGCTAATTTCTTCATTCATTTGGTTTGATAATTCGAGAATATTAATACCCTGTAGATAAATATTGGTATCATCGGCATAAAGTAGAAATTTTATTATAGTGCTTGAATTTATAATATCATTAATAAACAAATTAAACAACACCGGACCAAGTACTGAACCCTGTGGGACACCATACTTCATATTCCTGTATTCTGAACAAGTGTTATTGAAAAATACAAATTGTTTACGGTTACTTAAATAACTCTTAAACCAGTTAAGGGGTGGGCCTCGTATTCCGTAATTCTCTAGTTTTTAATTAAAATATTATGGGGTATGGTGTCAAAGGGTTTTGATAGATCACAAAAGACAGTCAATGGGTATGATTTTGTGTCTAAAACCTTGTACATTTCTTTAGAGAGCTGGTAAATGGCACACTCAGTTGATGACCTGGGACGAAAACCAAACTGGTATTTCGTTAGGAGAGCATTGGATTCTAAATATTGTGTTAGCCTGGAGCAGACAACTTTTTCAAATATTTTGCTAAATATTGTGAGTAGGGAAATTGGCCTATAGTTTTGGGGGTTGGATCTGTCACCTTTTTTAAAAATTGGAATTACTTTAGCTATTTGTAGGTAATTAGGAGATATACCTGATTTGAAGGATCTGTTAATTATGTGTTTATGAAAAGGAACAATTTCGTTTATACATTCCTTAACAATGGGAACAGATATGTCATCATAACCACATGAAGAGTTTTTAAAATTAGTAATGACCGAGTGGAGTTCCTTCTCCGAAACTGGAGCTAACCTGAACGAAAAATTCACTGGGTCAGGAAGGTATTTTCAAAGTCTGAAGGGTCTGTCCTAATATTACGGCTTAAGTTTTCTCCTACCGAACTGAAGTATTCATTGAATCCATCAGTGATCTGCTTCGGTTCTGTTGTTGGTGTACCGTTAAATATCATATGTTGCGGGGGTTCATCTCGTTTGTTTCTGTTTCATATTGTATTAATAAAGTTCCAGGTTTATCTCATGTTTCCAGAATATTCAGTTAACTTAGATTTGTGATAATTATTCTTCGCACTCTTTATTGTGCGTGTTAATATTTTTCTATAATTTTTGAAATAGTCTCCATAGGTGATTGGCCATTTTGCAACTTTCTTTTGTAATTTATTTTTAATTGTTATAGAATTAGTAATTGCTGGTGTTATGTATGGCTTATTGAGGTATTTTATCTTTATTTTAATCTCACATTTGGGACAGTATTCATCAAAATTGATTTACAAATTTTGCATATACGAATTAAATGTAGAATGTATGTCATGTGTTAGGCTTGAGCGCCAGTTGTATTCCTTTAATGCAGTTTTGAGTTTTGCTAGGTATTCTGTTGTGGGTGACCTTGTGATTTTAGTAATGTGAGTATTTAATTGATTTACTTGTAGATCGGGGTAAATCAAATTACTAGTAACTGGAAAATGATCCGTAATTTCCGTAAAAATTATGCTACTGGAATTATAGTACTCAATATCTGTAGTCCATAATTATGTGATCTAATAGAGTTGCACTATCATCAGTTATACGTGTAGGTTTTGTTATAGTTGGATAGTACTGTACATATGGGAATACATTAGAGTTATAAAGTTGTGTACTGGATTATGCTGATAATTTAAATGGTTCAAATTAAAATCTCCCATAATATAACCGGGAACACTTCGGTTGGTTGAGATTGTTTCTAATATTTCGTTAAATGAGTCATAGAAGAGGGTGAATTGCGAACTGGGGGGTCTATATATCATACCGACAAGGAATGTATTAGTTTGGTGTTTAACTTACTAAGTGAGACAATAGCTTAGTAAGGTCCTGTCGGACCGTCGCTTGTATGTGATCCCTTACAAATATTGCTACACCACCCTGTTTGGTGTTTTTATTATTAAAGTACGAACGATAATTAGGAATATCATATAATTATATCACATATATTATCATTAAGACGAGTCTCACACAAACCAATTACCTCAGATCACCAGTATGGCTTCCTTAAGGGTCGCTCTACTAGTAATCGTCTTTCATATCTTACTAACTCTTGGTCATCCTCCTTTCGGGACTTCGGTGAGACTTTTTCTATTGCACTAGACATATCAAAGCCTTCGATAGAGTCTGGCACAAATCTTTAATTCCTAAACTACCCTCCTTCGGTTTCTATCCCTCCATCTGTGCCTTTGTCTCTAATTCCCTTTCCGGCCGTTCCATAGCTGCGGTTGTGGATGGCCATCACTCACTTCCTCACCCTATAAACTCCGGTGTTCCTCAGGGCTGTCCTATCTCCTATTCTCTTTCTAATTTTTATAAATGATCTTCTCAACTGTACCTCAATCCCCAACCATTCATACGCAGACGACTCAACCTTACACTACTCCATTATATTTTCAGAACGCCCCAGCCAGCAATTCCTCTACGACAAACGGAATGAAGCCATAGAACACTTAAATTCTGATCTAACTACAATCTCCAATTGGGGCAGAGAAAACCTTGTTACCTTTAATGCTTCCAAAACCCAATTTCTCAATCTATCTACCCGTCAGGAACTCCCAGCGGACTATCCCTTATTCTTCAACAATACAAAAATCAATCCTTCATCTTCTCTCAATATTCTTGGTGTCTCTTTTTTTTCTGCTCTCAGTTGGAAGGACCATATTACCAGTCTTGCTAAGGCAGCCTCCCAGAAGCTGGGTGTGCTCAACCGCCTTAGGGGGTTCTTTACCCCTGCACAGCTTCTTACTCTGTACAGGGGCATAGTGCATCCTTTTATTGAGTATTGTTCAAATGTGTAGGGAGGTTTCTCTCACACCGCTCTCCTAGAAAAAGTTGATAGGAAGGCCTTTCGTATCATTAACTCCCGTCCAATCACCAATTCTCTGCAATCTCTCTCTCTATGCCACAATGTTGCATCTCTCTCGCTATTCTATCGCTACTATAATAATCAGTGTTCCTCAGAGCTTTCCCAGTGTATACCACCTCTTTACGTAGGGCACGTGGTACCCGTCTTGCAACAAAATCCCACCCCTACTCTGTGCAACTCTCCAACCCAAGAGTTAAACGTTACTCTCAAACTTTCTTCTATTCAACTGCTGAGCTCTGGAACACTCCCAGAAACAGTTTTTCCTTCTTCCTATGACTTAAATTGCTTCAAACTCCGTGGGTCCAGGCATTTTGGCTCGAACGTCTCTTGATTTCGGCCCTGTCACTTTTTCAACTATGGGGGAGGCACTCGCTATAGGCAGTTCTGTCTTTTGCCTCCCTCACTCACATAGAAAACAAAAATACATATGTACAGTATAATATAGTAGTATTTCACATTATTGGTAAATTGTGTTGTAATGGCTTATATTTCTTGAACGCAAATATTTCATACATATGATTTAATGTTTTATGTTATGCAATAAATATTGACTGAAATATATGTTTTCGCATTCCAATAGCTGTATATCGAATTTATTTATGGTTTTGTTTTAAATGGTATTGCGGAATAAGTTGAATTGCTGTGTTCAATTTTCTAGCAATAATTTGTCAATCAGCTCACATACCCCTTCAAGTATTAATAAAACCCTCATACCTCAATGCAAGCTAAATCCATTATTTCGGTGGGAAAAGGTCCCTGGCAAAGGCCAGTTTTAACTAAATTGTAGGTTCTTTATATTTCGCTAAATATTATTGACGCACTTAATTTTCTTATAAGCGCCAAACTATTGAGGTCATAACATCTCAAAGGTAATAAAGTAAAACAGGGGTGATCCAAAATGACCCACCCTTTACCAGACACACTGTAAACAATGTGTACACATAATTATAAGAACAATGGCACACATAAACAGTGTTCTTCCATACAGTATGTTTATTGAAAATCAAACACATTCACAAAAGATTATAACACTGTTTATGTGTACTATTATTGCTACAATAAAGTGGTCATTAGTAGAGTGTATAGTCGACTACCACCATCATCACCACCAACCCTACCATCACCACCACCACCCCTATTATTATTATTATTACCATTACCACGACCACCATCACCAAACCCCACCACCAACCACCACCATCACCCACCATCACCCCACAACCGCCACCATCACATCACCACCAACAACATCTCCACCACCACCACCAACACCACCACCCCTACCACACCACCAACGACCACATCATCACACCACCCACACACATCATCACCAACCACCCCACCAACACCACCACCAACCTACCATCACCACCACCCCTATTATTATTATTATTACCATTACGACCACCATCACCACCACTAACCTACCATCACACCAACAACCACCTCACCTCCACCACCACCACACCATCAACCCCCCCACCACCACACCACCAAACACCACCAACCCACCCATCACCACCACCCCATATTACCATTACCCGACCACCATCACAACACCACCACCATCACCACCATCACCCCCGCCACCACATCACACCACCACCACCCACCCTCACCACCACCCCAAACACCATCACCACCACCCCAAACATCACCACCACCACCACCAACACCACCACCAACCCTACCATCACCACCACCCCTATTATTATTATTATTACCATTACCACGACCACCATCCCTACCATCACCACCACCCCTACCATCACCACCACCACCACCACCACAACCACATTATCACCACCACCCCTACCACACCACCACCACCACCATCACCATCACCACCACCATAACACCACCACTATCCCTACCACACCACCACCAACCCTACCACACCACCAACCCTATTATTATTATTACCATTACCAACCCACCACCACCACCACACCCTACCATCACCATCATCACCACCCACCACACCAGCAACACACCACACCATCACACCACCACTTTACCATCATCACCCCCACACCACATCACACCACCACCACCCACACCACCACCACCACCCCTACACACATCACCATAATCACCACCACCACCCTACATCACCACTCCACCACAAATTCACCACCACCACACCAACACCACACCACCTACACCCCACACCCTATTATTATTACCATACCACGACCACCATCACACACCACCACACCCTACCATCACCATCATCACCCCACACCACACCACCAACACCGACCACACACCATCACCACCAACCCTACCATCACCACCACCCCTATTATTATTATTATTACCATTACCACGACCACCATCATCACCACCACCACCACCACCACACCATCACAATCAACCCCCACCACCACCACACCACCACCAACACCACCACCCTACCATCACCACCACCACCACCCCTACCCTCACCACCACCACCACCCCTACCATCACCATCACCACCACCCATAACATCACCACCACCACCACCAACACCACCACCAACCCTACCATCACCACCACCCCTATTATTATTATTATTACCATTACCACGACCACCATCACCACTACCACCACCCCTACCATCACCACCACCCCTATTATTATTATTACCATTACCACGACCACCATCACCACCACCACCACCAACCCTACCATCACCACCACCCCTATTATTATTATTATTACCATTACCACGACCACCATCACCACCACCACCACCAACCCTACCATCACCACCACCCCTATTATTATTATTATTACTATTACCACGACCACCATCACCACCACCAACCCTACCATCACCACCACCCCTATTATTATTATTATTACCATTACCACGACCACCATCATCACCACCACCACCACCCCTACCATCACCATCATCACCCCCGCCACCACCATCATCACCACCACCACCACCCCTACCCTCACCACCACCACCACCCCTACCATCACCATCACCACCACCCATAACATCACCACCACCACCACCAACACCACCACCAACCCTACCATCACCACCACCCCTATTATTATTATTACCATTACCACGACCACCATCATCACCACCACCACCACCCCTACCATCACCATCATCACCCCCGCCACCACCATCATCACCACCACCACCACCCCTACCATCACCATCACCACCGCCCATAACATCACCACCACCACCCCTACCATCATCACCACCGCTACCATCATCACTACCACCCCTACCATCACCACCACCACCCCTACCATCACCACCACCATCATCGCTACCATCACCACCACCACCATCATCACTACCACCACCACCACCATCATCATTACCACCCCTACCGACATCATCAACACCACCACCATCACATACATCACCACCACCACCACCACCACCTCCACCCTTACCATCACGACCACCACCACCATCACCATCACGACCACCACCACCACCTCTACCATCACCACCACCACCATCACGACCACCACCACCACCACCCCCCCTACCATCACGACCACCACCATCACGACCACCACCACCAATACCCCTACCATCACGACCATCACCTCCACCACCATCACGACCACCACCACCACCCCTACCACCATCACCATCACGACCACCACCACCTCCACCACCATCACGACCACCACCACCACCACCACCATCACGACGACCACCACCACCACCACCACCATCACTACCACCTGTTACGATCGGGTCTCGTATAAATCAGTGGCTCTTATACGTTGGACTAGACCGGCATAAATGCAACAACGGAAACGCTAGATCCAACCCCTGATATATAATCCCGTCGAACAAAGAACACATATACCCTCCAGAGTTATATCTGCGATAGCGGGGTATCTTAACTCTCAGTATCTATGTGCTTCTACTATAGGCTGATGTTCTCTGAAACAGCCTATTACCTATAACATATGGTTGCTTAGTTATGGTACACAAGGAAAAGATAGTTAACTTAATTAAATCACAAGAGTGATCTAATGCAAACAAGAAGTAGGTTTACTTAACGTTACTTTAATCAATAATATCTGTCACTCCTTTATGAAAGAAAGTGTTGTAAAGTCCTCAAGCACCAACAAGGAATCTTCTGAATAATGTCGGATGCTACTAAGAAGAACGTATCGGAAATGGAACCACAAAATAGCAGGAGGCAGGGCAATGCACGTGTAGGCTAAATACACAAAAAGGCTGGACATATAATGTTATTGGACACAAGAATATTATAAGCGGTGCAACTGTAATAATGCTCGCCACGAAAAAGTAGTACTCCTATTAACAAAACCGGTCTATGCTGATTGTGTCTCTCTACAGCAACCTAGACCTCAAAAAGCTTGTGTAAAAATAATGAGTATGCATAAAAGAGTATATGATCTAATCCAGTTAATGTCTACCCGGGTTAATAAAGTCTAGCTGGGATGCGCAAAGGTACAGAATTCTGGTGGAGCAAGGCAGCTCCTAGCCTAGTGTGGACCTTGGGTCTGTGCGGCCTGATTACGTTAATATGAAGGGGTGCTCTCTTGAGGATTCTCGATCACAAGTATCGAGTATCCTCCTGGCAACCCTCAAAAGTAAAAGCAAATAGAGTTAGAACAGTGTTGGGTGGATTAGGTAAGCAGCCCTCACGCACTACACAGTCTAAACTCCAAGGTACACAGACAAAAGATCCACCCAGGTAACCCACAGAATCCGTAGTGTCGTGTAGCTCAAAAGTAGCCTACACACATTGAAAACACCAACAGCAAGGTACCTGATCCCTAGTCTAGCATTATTTAACCCTGTAGAAACATTAGTGATTGATGGAGACAGTCTGAGCAATACAATCTCCCAAAAAGACAATGACTATCTTCAACCTTAATCTAACCATCATAAACACATACATCCCTCCCCAAACATCCCCTACAGTACCAAATGAATACAGACCACACTTACAACACATCACAAACACCCCACACACCCCACACATCATCCTGGGTGGTGACTTCAACGCCAAGACGTCGGCCTGGTTTGTCGACAACCCCGACACAGACAGAGGGCTGGTACTACAAAACCAAACCGATAACCTCATCATCCTTAACGACATCCATCAACATACCCATATTCCTCACCAAGCCCTCTATAACCCATCATCTCCAGACATCACCTTTTGCTCCCCAGAACTCGCCCCCACAACATCCTGGAGGGTGGTCAGAACCTTAGGCTCTGACCACCTCCCGATCATTATCACCACCAAAACCAGACTCACCCCAGCTAGCCACAAACACACATACACTCATTATAAAAGAGCTAACTGGGAAGTATTCACAAATGAGACAGAACAACACTTCACAACTCTAAACAGTACACCCATCACTAACATCAACAATGCTGTACACATACTCAATAAAACTATCCAAAACGCTGACAAGAAACACATTCCAAGAGGTAACAGAAAAAGACACAACCCCAACTTCACACCAGAAATTCAAAACCTCATCAGACAACGCGACATACTGAAACACTCCCCAGCACCCCACACACAAGACATCACACAACAAATCCAAGCACTCAACACCCAAACTAACAACAAAATACAAGAACAACAAAAACTAAATTGGAATAACTTCCTACAAACACTTGATCACAAAACAAACCCCAAAAAACTCTACAAAACACTAAACAGCATCACACTTTCCAACAGCAACACAACACAATCACATGCTGCAATCACAACAACAGACTCTACTCCTTCATGTAAACAACAAGCAAACACTCTCATCAATCACTTCTCACATGTCAGCCACCTAAACCCTCACAAAGACGACCGACGTGTCATCCAACGTAAGAGACAATTCCCCACAGACCCTGACTATACCCTTCACCAATCACCAGACAAAGCATATCATCAACAATCTCAAGCACTCACCCGCCTGTGGCCTAGACAACACAAGCAACATACACCTCAGACACCTGGGACCACAAGGCATACAAGCACTCACTAACATATCAAACTACAGCTATTCACACAACACAATACCAGACATTTGGAAGCATGGTATCATCATCACATTCCCCAAACCCAACAAAGACCCCACGCTACCCTCCTCGCACCGCCCCATCACACTCCTTTGCTCCCCCTCTAAAGTCATGGAACGCCTAGTATTACAACTAATTACACCTGACCTACCCCTAGCTCCAACACAACATGGCTTTAGGCCACTGCACTCCACAAACACTCTTCTCACAGACCTTACACAAAGAGCTTTCGACGGCATCAACTCAGCTAGACCACCACACAGATCACTATTAGCCACACTCGACATTAGTAAAGCCTTCGATGCCATCCCCGCCACAACCTAACAAACAAAATCTACAACACAAACATGCACAACACACAAAACGGTGGCTGGCCAACTTCCTAGCAGGCAGATGTGCACACGTATCTTTTGCCTGTCAGTCATCTAAAATCAGAAACTTTCCAAACGGAGTCCCACAAGGATCCGTCCTATCGTCCGCACTCTTCAATCTGTACATGCACGATATAACTACACCCAATACGCCCCAAATAAACTTAGCCTCCTATGCAGATGACATAACACTCACATGCACACACCATGACCCAAAAAGAGCAACAGATCTCCTTCAACCCTATCTCAACACACTACATGGCTGGTGCACTACAAACAGACTTAATCTATCCCAGCCAAATCCACCGCAACCCTGCTCACAAGTTGGACAGGAGAACACGAATACATCCCTCAACTCACCATAAACAACACACCCCTAACACATACACACACACCCAAAATCCTAGGAGTAACATATGATACTCATATGACATTCAAACACACCACAAACATTGAAAAGAAACTGACACCCAGACTTAACGCCCTCAGATCACTTGCTCACACAAAATTTGGACACAACAAAGAAACTACCTCCACAGTATATAAACAATACATAAGATCAGTGATGGAATACGCAAGCCCAGCCTGGGCTTCTAACCTAGCTGAAACACATCATAAGACTTTACAGACTATTCAAAACAAAGCTCTGAAGATCATTACAGGCTGCACAGCTACTGCACCCACAGATCACCTACATCAAGAAACCAAAATCCTCAAAGTCAAAGACCATCTGGACATGAGAGGCACTCAATTCCTGGCAGCAGCCTCCACGAACCAAGACCACCCACTAAACTACATGGCAACTCACCCACAGACACCAAGAAATATCAAAACAACACCCAGCACACGGTATCACACACAATTATTGTCCTCTCTCCCTCCCTGCCCACCCCGAACCAACTTCCAGAAGCACATCCATACTCATATTTCTCACCGATCCATCCACTCACTCACAGACAAAATGCAGCTGCATGCACGACCTCCCGAAATCCATCCTTCCGAATCCTCCCTTCCTCGCAAGGACAGAGTCCACCTGGCCAGGCTGAGATGCGGACACCATCCAGCTCTCCTGAGCTATCAGAAGAGACTGGATGACTCCGTTGTCGACGCCTGCCCGGGATGTAACACAGCACCCCATACCATTAAACACATCATAGAAGACTGCATTTCACACACCCACTTACGCCAACAACACAATCTACACTCAATGAGAGCTCTGTGGGAAAGCCCGATCGTGGCCATGGCCTTTCTCAGGGACTCGGGGCTGTTCGGCCAGGCAGCTTAGGGAACAAAAACAACAACAACAACCTTAATCTAGTACATAAGAAATGTGAGATCCAGCATATAATACAGTCTGGCCACCAATTCAAGGTGTGGATGCAGAGAACCAGAGGGGAATTGATATTAATAAAAGGTGAGGAAGTAGTGGAAATGATAGAGGCAGTAGGAGAGAAAGATTCTAAGACAAGAGTGTGGGACAGTTCAAGGGAGATGCTTAGAGTATGCTGTCTGGGAAGGATATGACAAAGATATTCCCATGGGCCTCCTGGCTGGAGTCCCAGTTCGCAAGAATGGCACGAGGGCGCGCGACAGTCGCCCAGTAAGCAGCCGCGTAGTAGGCAGTGTTAGGCAGGAGGCAACGAATCCCGCAAGGCCTATGTAAGGGAGCCAGCCACGCGCCGCACTCACTACCAAGTCACACCACCTTGTCTCTCTCTCTCTCCCTCTCCCGCTCGCCTTCCCATCACTCAACTACTTAACACAATACTTTCAATTGACTAAATAAAATAGAAAGGATTGTGATAGACGAAAATAAAGAACAGTTCTGAAGTGTCTGCAACACAAGCTTTCTCGAGAAGGAAAGTACACAATGATAGGTAGACTGTAGCTATATTCTCTGCCCCGGCGAGTCCTAGCGAGTAAGCCATGCGGTTCTGGGGGAAGCGGTGAGCGTCACACCCCACCCAAGATTTTTAAGAGGCTCCAACTATGAGCTCTAAATCTGACACACAGAACCCATACAAAATTCGCCACTCCTAGCCACCCAGCGACAATGAAATGTAAAGCACAGTTCTCATCAAAATAACACATTATAAAAATTAACAACCCTTCCCAACACAATAGATTAAATTACATAGTTATGCTCATAAGAGCGAGCTTCACTAGCCCAGCCTTCTGAGAGGAGTACAACTCAGAATTTCTGCTATAACATACTTAAATTTTTGTTTAACTATCAAAGAAAGAGTTTTTATAGGATTTTTATATTTTTAATATGTTTATGGCGGCTGCACTACAGGGGCAAGCCTAGTTTTTACTTCTATACCAACACAGCAACTCCTACTTTACGACCCAATACGCTGGGCTACACACGCGAGCCATCAAGCACCAGACGTAAACAAACTAATCAAACCAAAGTAGGAGGCTACCCTTGTGATGATCTACCCCGGGTCTTCCACCCTCGATAAGCAATCTGCAATCACATTCTCAGAACCGGCAATATGGCGTATGTCTAGGTTGTATTCCTGCAACATTAATGACCACCTGGTCAGCCTCATATTCCGGTTATGGAATTGATTCAGGAACTTGAGGGGGTGATGGTCGGTGTAGATCACCACAACTGGTCCATAGGCTGGAACATACACCTCAAAGTGCCTGAGCGCTAGCACAATCGCCAGCAGTTCCTTCTCAACTACTGAATAGTTCTTCTGCGCCGAGTTGAACTTTTTTGAGAAGAAACTGACTGGGTGCTCCAGCCCATCTTCGTCTGATTGCATCAGAACGGCACCAGTCCCCACACCACTGGCATCAGTTGCCAGCTGGAATGGTCGGCTAAAGTCCGGGGCCCTGAGGATTGGGGGAGTACACAACAGGTGTTTTACTAGCAAAAAAGCCCTCTCACACTCAGGCGCCCACTTAAACTTTCTATCTTTGGCCAATAGGTCCGTCAGAGGAGCCAACACAGTAGAATAGCCCTTTATAAAGCGGCGGTAGTAACCAATCATGCCCAAAAACCTCATGATCTGCTTCTTGGTGGACGGCCTGGTTAAGTGGTTAATAGCCAATATCTTGTTCTGTGGGGGGCACACCTGGCCCAAACCCACCATGAACCCCAGATACTGCACAGTAACCCGCACAAAATCACACTTTCCCAGGTTGACCACCAAATTTGCCTCGCTTAATTTCTTAAATAGGGATTCTACATGTTCACAGTGGCTCTTGAAATCGTCATCGTAGATAATGACGTCATCCAGGTACACGGTACAGTTCGGAATGTCAGCCACCAACTCGTTCATCAAGCTTTGGAAGGTCGCTGGTGCGTTCTGTAGACCGTACGGCATGACATTACAACGATATGTACCACCATCCACCACAAAACCACACACCTCTTTCGCCCGTTCAGACAAAGGCACCTGCCAGTAACCTTTTACCAGGTCCACCTTGGTCAAGAACTTGGCCCTGCCAATCTTGTCTACACAGTCATCGACCCGGGGAAGAAGATATGGGTTGGTGGAAGTCAAGCCGTTTAGCCTGCGGTAATCAACACAGAAGCGCACCTTGCCATCCGGCTTAGGTTGCAGCGTTACGGGAGATGTCCACTTTACTGCCCCCTTCTCGATCAGTCCCTGTTGCAACATATACTCCAACTCCGCCCGGAGGGCCGGAAGTTTAATAGGGGGCACCCTATAGAGCACTGATTTGAAGGGTGGGTGGTCTCCGACATCAACGTCGTGCACCTCATGAGTAGTGAGGCCTGGGTGTTCCGCAAATACAGTAGGGTATAAACCGAATAGGCGCTCGACAGCCACACGTTGTTGCTCAGGTAGGTGTTGCAAAGCCTCATGAGCCGCCTGTCTTGTGTTTCCCGCCCACTGATCTGCAGAAACATGATAATCCCAGTCGTCATCCACCTGAGACTGTCCCGTTCTCCTTCTCCACCTTGACTGCTGAAAGTCATCACGGGGACAGTGAGAGGCTTAGGTGGGCGCCTCACATACTCCTTCATCAGATTGACATGACATAACTGATTCCTCTTACGCCTGTCTGGAGTGGCCACCAGGTAATCTAAGTCCGAGAGCTTCTCTGCTATCCTATAAGGACCAGCGTACTTTGCGGATAAGGGGTGACCTACAAGAGGGAGTAGTATCGACACCTCCTGACCCACGTGAAACTCCCTGAGTTTCACATAGCACCAGTTTGAGAAGGTGCGACAGAGACTGATCATGCACACGGTTTCCAGTACCGAGTCGCTGTCCCGTCGTCTCAACACGAGACTTCTCTAAATCCATATCGGCACAGTATCTTGTAGATTCTAGTTCAGTCCTAAGCTCAGCTTCCCTTGTCTGTTGCTGCATCCTAGCCAGCTCTTTTCTCTCTTCTATCTTAGCTAGCTCTATCTGATGTTGACTCTGATGTTGCATCTTTGCCATCTCGAGCTGAAAGAGCATATCCGGGGTCAAACCTTGAGGAGGAGGAGGAGATGCAATGATGTTAGAAATACCCGGTGATCCCCCCAGGGTCATACCACCCGCCAGTCACTACCCCCCTGCGGAAGCGTGCTCAGGGTCGGTACTCCAATAGGAGGATTGGGAGTCGAGTGAAGGGGAAGCTCGGCCAAAGGGCTCTGAGCACTCACCCTACCTCGTACGCCAGTCACCCAACCCAGCAGACACGTCATCAGGTCATCCTTGGTCATCCCACTAGTACATACATGACCGATAGCTGCGGCTAAGTACTGGAGACCGTACCGATTCATACCCACCAACCGGTCGGAAGTAACAGGCCATTGTAAAAAATTCCTTGCATCCTCCTCACTGTTCACCAAGTTAACAACCTGCCCATGCTGCTGCTCCTCAGCTTCTACATCACGTACTGTGTCTTCATCCTGCACTGATCCGCTATAAGACATGATGCTCACTGAAGATTTTTCACTTTGATACACAAAAAAGAAGTACCCCAAACTCTTATACCACAATAATCACAATAACAAATTCTCGGAGACAGCTTAAGTGCTATAATTATTACTTTGCTAAAAAAAAAAATCTTGCATGTCCTCAAAAAATATTCCACAAAATCAACAAATGTTCACTGCCTAAACTGTGAGAAAAATCTGCACAATAACCTGCAATTATATGCCAGTTCACCAAATCCTGAGCTAGGTCGCCATTTGTTACGATCGGGTCTCGTATAAATCAGTGGCTCTTATACATTGGACTACACTGGCATAAATGCAACAATGGAAACACTAGATCCAACCCCTGATATATAATCCCGTCGAACAAAGAACACATATACCCTCCAGAGTTATATCTGCGATAGCGGGGTATCTTAACTCTCAGTATCTATGTGCTTCTACTATAGGCTGATGTTCTCTGAAACAGCCTATTACCTATAACATATGGTTGCTTAGTTATGGTACACAAGGAAAAGATAGTTAACTTAATTAAATCACAAGAGTGATCTAATGCAAACAAGAAGAAGGTTTACTTAACGTTATTTTAATCAATAATATCTGTCACTCCTTTATGAAAGAAAGTGTTGTAAAGTCCTCAAGCACCGAACAAGGAATCTTCTGAATAATGTCGGATGCTACTAAGAAGAACGTATCGGAAATAGAACCACAAAATAGCAGGAGGCAGGACAATGCACGTGTAGGCTAAATACACAAAAAGGCTGGACATATAATGTTATTGGACACAAGAATATTATAAGCGGTGCAACTGTAATAATGCTCGCCACGAAAAAGTAGTACTCCTATTAACAAAACCGGTCTATGCTGGTTGTGTCTCTCTACAGCAACCTAGACCTCAAAATGCTTGTGTAAAAATAATGGGTATGCATAAAAGAGTATATGATCTAATGCAGCTAAATGTCTACCCGGGTTAATAAAGTCTAGCTGGGATGAGCAAAGGTACAGAATTCTGGTGGAGCAAGGCAGCTCCTAGCCTAGTGTGGACCTTGGGTCTGTGTGGCCTGATTACGTTAACTCCCCCAGACATATATGACGCGATCGCATCATATGGACTAGTGAACCAAAAACTCATATGACGCGATCACGTCATATGGACTTATCGCTATACCTCTCCAATAAGTTTATGACGCGATTTTGCGTCATATGAGCTCAGTAAGTCCGATAAGTTACCATACGATAAAACCGTTGGTGGCAACCTCATTCACCTCCGACAATTCTAACGGCCGCAGTGTTGTTGTGAGTGTAGTGCAGGGCAGTGGCAATGATCCCGGGGCTCCCGCCTCCTCGGAATTATTGGAACATAATATGTCTGAGGGAGTTAATATGAAGGGGTGCTCTCTTGAGGATTCTCGATCACAAGTATCGAGTATCCTCCTGGCGACCCTCAAAAGTAAAAGCAAATAGAGTTAGAACAGTGTTGGGTGGATTAGGCAAGCATCCCTCATGCACTACACAGTCTAAACTCCAAGGTACACAGACAAAAGATCCACCCAGGTAACCCACAGAATCCGTAGTGTCGTGTAGCTCAAAAGTAGCCTACACACATTGAAAACACCAACAGCAAGGTACCTGATCCCTAGTCTAGCATTATTTAACCCTGTAGAAACATTAGTGATTGAAGGAGACAGTCTGAGCAATACAATCTCCCAAAAAGACAATGACTATCTTCAACCTTAATCTAGTACATAAGATATGTGAGATCCAGCATATAATACAGTCTGGCCACCAATTCAAGGTGTGGATGCAGAGAACCAGAGGGGAATTGATATTAATAAAAGGTGAGGAAGTAGTGGAAATGATAGAGGCAGTAGGAGAGAAAGATTCTAAGACAAGAGTGTGGGACAGTTCAAGGGAGATGCTTAGAGTATGCTGTCTGGGAAGGATCTGACAAGGATATTCCCATGGACATCCTGGCTGGAGTCCCAGTTCGCAAGAATGGCACGAGGGCGCGCGACAGTCGCCCAGTAAGCAGCCGCGTAGTAGGCAGTGTTAGGCAGGAGGCAACGAATCCCGCGAGGCCTATGTAAGGGGGCCAGCCACGCGCCGCACTCACTACCAAGTCACACCACCTTGTCTCTCTCTCTCTCTCCCTCTCCCTTTAGGTTGAAGAGTTCTGCGACAGAGTCCCAAATCGACAAAAAAGATTTTGCATCCCAGGAGCTGGACTGGACGACATTGTGGAAGCCTGCGAAGATACCACAAAAGATGCAAATGAAAATAATACCCTTTTGCCATCCATGCTGGTTCAAATGACGTCATGCGCACCAGATCCGAAGAGTTGATGGAGAAATATCGCAAGATGATCCAGCACTACAAAAACAAGTCAAGGAATATCATCATCTCAGGCATTCTCCCCAAGATCGACGCACCTGACAAATTCTACGACAAGGCCTTCAGCACAAATAGCCGACTAAAATATTTGTATCTGAGGGAAGAAGTTGAATTCATCAACCTCTGGGACAACTTCTACAACCAGCCTACTCTGTTCCGCAAGGATGGCACTCATCTAAACCCTGTGGGTTCAGCACGCATGGGTCGTCTGTGATGCATGTCCAGTGTGAGCATGCTGTACAGAACGCCTAGTCATGCCCCACTCTCGCTAGGATCGTCAGGGCAGGAACTTTGGCTGTAGTCTATGTAGAGTTTCCTAACTTAGTTCATGTGAGCCGTTGTACTATAAGTAATATGAATAGGTATTTTGTTTTCATCTGAGTCAACGAGTTCTATTTTATATCATTAGTTATAAGTATTGTGTGTAAAACTTATTTGTAATGATGGGAGAGGCAGCCACAGTTGGGGGTCAGTGGGTGCGCCATGCGGGAGGTGGGCCTAACTCACTAGCACTCCCCCCCTCCCCTCAGTGCTAGGAAAGCCTTTGTCTATCCCAGAGGAGAGAGAGAAATTACGTAATGATTGTCAGTGGGCGGTCCTTAGTAGTTCACGTTGGGCTCACTAGAGGGCCGGCTATAAAAAGGGAAGTCTAGCCATTTTTTAATCAGAACTCATTAGGCAGAGCGACTTCTCATTTCCCTTGCTAACTATATATATTCTTCTGACTGATGTGAACTTTCTCTACTACCTTACATTCTTATCTCCTCTTTTCCCTACCCTTTTTAACTTCCATGGTCCCGTTGGTGCAGAGCTAGTCAGCCAACGTATTATCGCTTGAGTTCTCACGAGATACATGCCTATTAGATAGCCTATTTTGGAAGGGTTAACTTAGAATAGGGTTGATTTATGTTTGTTGCACTTGTATATGCATTTCCCTGTGTGTTATTATTATTATTCCTGTTTTCTGCTGGTCTAGGTAATGCTAGACTGGGGTAAGGCTTTTCTGTGTTACGAGTTGTTGTTTGATGCAGTGGTTAAGCGATAAACCTGCATACTCGTTTCGGTTCAGTGAAGCCTAGGTTGTCTTCGCGGCTGACTGTGTTGAGTTAATAATTTACAGTGCGTGAGGGCAAGAGCCTAACCACCCTGTATTTTATTAACAGGTTGTTTTTACTTTGTCAAGGAGCCGGGAGAAAACCAGATACAAGGGATCTGGATTTCTCAAAGTGCACTTGTTAGTTTTTAACGTAATACTTTAAACAGTTGTGAGGACTTCGCTAGGCTACGAGCCGTTTTTGCTCAGTCACTACTACCTTTTGCCCACAGTACCCCAGCTAGACTTTACTCGATTAGTAGATACAGAATAGTATTGAAGCTTTCCTTATGTATGATATTGTTTATGCACTATTGATTTCATGTGTTGCACCGCTTGGCTACTTTAGTGATTAGTGGCCCACGAGCACAATCCGAGTAGGCTATTGCCGTTGCATTTGCGGAGTACTTCTTTTTAATGTTTGCCATTTACTATTGCATATTCTTTTAATTATTCTTATGCCAATTTAAACCTTTAATAGTATTTAATTGCCAGTGTTTTTGCTTATTGAATTGCTGTTCAAAATCCGATACGTACTTCTTACGAGTATCCGAGAAGCATCTAACTTTTTCAGAAGATTCCTTGCTCGATGCTTAAGGACTATTAATTAACGTAACGTAATAGTGCCGATCCGAAGTAGAGGGTGGAGGACTTCTTAAGTTCTTAGTCAAGGGTGGATTACTTCGGCTTCGGCCAACACTATTCTTTGGTGTTGTTGTTTCTTACTTCATTGTTTGATTGTTGACCAGACTAGATAATTCCTGTCTCTTTATTAGTCTGTTGTTGAACACTAGTACCGAGTTCTTGTATACCCCGTTATAGCAGATTGAACTCTGGAGGGTATTGGTGTTTTTTGTTCGGCGGGCAGTACTCAGGGGTTGGGATCGTGTGTTTCCGTTGTGGCAGCGAGCCGTATTCGAGTCCTGATTGAGAGCCCTTGTGTACCCGAGTGCCAGGTCGTAACAAATGGCGACCTTGCTTAGGATTTTGTGAACAGTATACATTTTTGCAGAGTTGTACAACATTTGTTTGTTTGTATTTTAGCATGCATATTGAAGAATATTTGTTTTTGTTTGGCAATTAGTAAAGCATTTAAGAGACTCCTGTTAATTTAGTAATTAGTGCTTGCATAGGAAGTTTAACACTTTTGTCTCGAGAATTTTTTTGTGGACTTCAGTATGTCGTGCATTAGCACTGACGATGAGCGAGAGATGCCATTTGAAGGTGTGCCGTTAGTAACCAGTGAGGAGGATGCTAGAGTTTTTGTGAGTAAGCGGTACCACGTGACGGAGGAGAGGCTGACTGGGGTGGATGTTTGTGGCTTGCACCTGATAGCCAAGGTTTTGGGCATTTCCAATGTAGTAGGGATGTCCAAGGGGGAGCTGATTTCCTGGGTGTTGCATGGGCGACATGGGGTTTCGGAGGAGAGGGCGTTTGGGGGGGTTCCTCCCCAGATCCCCTCTCACTCGACTCCCACAGTGCCGTCCACTCAGTTACCGGAGGTTAGCACTCTCCCACAGAGGGATGAGATTTGGCAGATTGGAGTGCCCTCGGGTGGTGCACATGGTGGTTCCCCAGTTTTTGCCCCCCCTCCTTCAGTAGTGGCAGCTCCCTCTTCCTGCCTGTCTCCAGATATGGTATTTAGACTTGAGCTTGCTAAGATTGAGGTTAGGAAGCAGGAGATTGAGGCTAGGAGGCATGAGGCTGAGCTTAGGTACGACTCGGAGAAATATTGTGCTAAATTAGATTTAGATAAGACTCGTGCAGAGTCGACAGGGACTCGGATGGGCCGTGAGGGCCAAGTAAGAGAACAGTCCTTGGCCCACTTAGTCAAATTGGTGCCGGTATTTAGTGAAACTGAAGTCACAGAATTTTTTAATCGTTTTGAGAAGAAGTGTAGGGAGCATAATTGGCCTGAAGAGAAGTGGGCAGCTCTAGTCTCCTCAAGACTTACGGGTAAGGGTCTGAAGGCTTATGATGCACTGCCTTTAGAGTCTTGCATTGACTACCCAGAATTGAAGAGAGCTGTCCTACGGGCATACGAGTTGCAACCGGAAACATATCGATTGAAGTTTCGGGGTGTTACAAAGACTAGGGAGGCGACCTTTCTTGAACATGCCCGGGACTTAAAAGATGCACTTAAAAACTGGACACGTTCTGAGAAAGCTGAGACGGCCGAACAGTTGACTGAGCTGTTTCTGCTCGAGCAGTTTTATAAGTGTACTGGTGCAGAAATGACTTTAACTATTAAAGAAAAGAACCCAAAAACTCTACAGGAGGCAGCTGAGATGGCTGACCTCCGGCTATCACTAATTCGTGGGTGCGGGTCTGCCCAGCGTAGTGAGGCAGGTAACAAGGGGCGTGACGCCCCACCCCCCCCGAGTTAGTGATATACCTTATGCAAACAAGTACAAGAGCCATGATACCAAGACTGACCACAAGACTAGCACCGTCCCATTTAAGAAGGGGCCGGGCCCTTCCCAGTACCAAGGGAAGCCCAAAGGGGAGTTGGAGTGTTATCAATGTCATAAAAAGGGGCACTTTGCAAGAGTCTGTCCTAGCAAACCACCTACAGCAGCTGTGTCTTTGGCCTGCAACATTGGTGTGTCTCCGAAGTCATCTGAGTTTGCCCGGGGCAGTTCGTCAGAGGCTGAGGCACAGCCAATGCAGAAGCACCTGGGAGGCTCGAACCCTGCTCAGGATGTTTTTTGCGACCATAGAGGGCAGGGTTGCATGATGTGGGCGGGGCGCAAGCATGGAGTAGAGGTCTTCACAGTTAAGTGGACTTCCCCCGTAACACTGCAGCCTAAGCCAGATGACAAGGTACGCTTTTGTATTGATTTCCGTAAGTTAAACGGTTTGACTCCAACTAACCCATATCCTCTTCCTCGGGTTGATGATAGTGTTGACAAAATTGGTAATGCTCGTTTTTTGTCTAAAGTAGATTTAGTAAAAGGTTACTGGCAAGTACCTTTGTCTGAGCGTGCTAAAGAGGTATGTGGTTTTGTTGTGGACGGGAGTACCTACCGGTGCAATGTTATGCCTTACGGACTTAAGAATGCACCAACAACGTTTCAGAACCTGATGAATGAAATTGTAAAGGACATTCCAAATTGCACCGTATATTTGGACGATGTAATCATTTATGATGACGACTTTGAGAGCCATTGTGAGCACCTTGAGACCTTGTTCCGGAAACTTAGTGAAGCAGGTCTGGTAGTAAATTTGGCAAAGTGTGACTTCGTAAAAGCCACTGTGCAGTACCTTGGGTTTGTAGTGGGAAGGGGACAGGTGTGCCCTCCTCAGAACAAGGTACAGGCAATCAATAAATTTCCGCACCCAACAACCAAGAAGCAGATTATGAGATTCTTGGGTATGCTAGGCTACTACAGACGCTTCATAAAAGGTTACTCAACGGTGTTGGCACCTCTCACAGATTTGTTATCTAAAGACAAAAAGTTTTTGTGGGCACCTGAGTGTGAAAAGGCTTTCACTTTGGTGAAACATTTGCTATGTACTCACCCGATACTCAGGGCCCCAGACTTTAGCAGGCCTTTTCAGCTGGCAACAGATGCTAGTGGTGTAGGGGCTGGTGCCGTCTTGCTACAGAAAGACAATGAAGGTGTGGAACACAGTAAGTTTCTTTTCTAAGAAGTTCAATGCTGCACAAAAGAACTATTCTACAATAGAAAAGGAATTACTGGCGATTGTGCTGTCGCTCAGGCACTTCGAGGTGTATGTTCCAGCCTATGGCCCAGTCGTGGTTATCTACACTGATCATCACCCTTTGAGATTCCTGAATCAATTTCACAATCGCAATATGAGACTGACCAGGTGGTCTTTGATGTTGCAGGAGTATAACCTGGACATCCGTCATATTGCTGGATGTGACAATGTGATCGCGGATTGTTTATCAAGGGTGGATGATCAGTCGTAGGCTATCACAGGTGTGTGGGTTTGAGTGGAGGAAAATAGGCTGCCCTTATAGTGCAGCCGGGGAAAACATATTAAAATATAAAAATCATATAAAAACTCTTTCTTTTGATATAGATAATCGTATAAGTTTGTCATAGCCTATAGAGTTTGAGTAGTCCACGAACTATCAAACGGCTGAGCTGCTGTAAGCTCGCTCTGGGAGCATGATATTGTGTCTTTTTGCTATTGTTGGGAGGAGTTATAAAATGTGATTTTTTTTTAATAATAAGATGTGTTTTGGTGATAAACTCAGCTTTGTTTTAGTGCCATGCAGTCGCTGGGTGTGAGGGGCTTGATGGGGTTCTGTGTTTGTCAGATTTTAGCTCAGGGTTGAGCAAGTAAAATCTTGGGGGAGGTGTGACGCATGTCCAGTGTGAGCATGCTGTACAGAACGCCTAGTCATACCCCACTCTCGCTAGGATCGTCAGGGCAGGAACTTTGGCTGTAGTCTATGTAGAGATTCCTAACTTAGTTCATGTGAGCCGTTGTACTATAAGTAATATGAATAGGTATTTTGTTTTCATCTGAGTCAACGAGTTCTATTTTATATCATTAGTTATAAGTATTGTGTGTAAAACTTATTTGTAATGATGGGAGAGGCAGCCACAGTTGGGGGTCAGTGGGTGCGCCATGTGGGAGGTGGGCCTAACTCACTAGCACTCCCCCCCTCCCCTCAGTGCTAGGAAAGCCTTTGTCTATCCCAGAGGAGAGAGAGAAATTACGTAATGATTGTCAGTGGGCGGTCCTTAGTAGTTCACGTTGGGCTCACTAGAGGGCCGGGTATAAAAAGGGAAGTCTAGCCATTTTTTAATCAGAACTCATTAGGCAGAGCGACTTCTCATTTCCCTTGCTAACTATATATATTCTTCTGACTGATGTGAACTTTCTCTACTACCTTACATTCTTATCTCCTCTTTTCCCTACCCTTTTTAACTTCCATGGTCCCGTTGGTGCAGAGCTAGTCAGCCAACGTATTATCGCTTGAGTTCTCACGAGATACATGCCTATTAGATAGCCTATTTTGGAAGGGTTAACTTAGAATAGGGTTGATTTATGTTTGTTGCACTTGTATATGCATTTCCCTGTGTGTTATTATTATTATTCCTGTTTTCTGCTGGTCTAGGTAATGCTAGACTGGGGTAAGGCTTTTCTGTGTTACGAGTTGTTGTTTGATGCAGTGGTTAAGCGATAAACCTGCATACTCGTTTCGGTTCAGTGAAGCCTAGGTTGTCTTCGCGGCTGACTGTGTTGAGTTAATAATTTACAGTGCGTGAGGGCAAGAGCCTAACCACCCTGTATTTTATTAACAGGTTGTTTTTACTTTGTCAAGGAGCCGGGAGAAAACCAGATACAAGGGATCTGGATTTCTCAAGGTGCACTTGTTAGTTTTAACGTAATACTTTAAACAGTTGTGAGGACTTCGCTAGGCTACGAGCCGTTTTTGCTCAGTCACTGCTACCTTTTGCCCACAGTACCCCAGCTAGACTTTACTCGATTAGTAGATACAGAATAGTATTGAAGCTTTCCTTATGTATGATATTGTTTATGCACTATTGATTTCATGTGTTGCACGCTTGGCTACTTTAGTGATTAGTGGCCCACGAGCACAATCCGAGTAGGCTATTGCCGTTGCATTTGCGGAGTACTTCTTTTTAATGTTTGCCATTTACTATTGCATATTCTTTTAATTATTCTTATGCCAATTTAAACCTTTAATAGTATTTAATTGCCAGTGTTTTTGCTTATTGAATTGCTGTTCAAAATCCGATACGTACTTCTTACGAGCATCCGAGAAGCATCTAACTTTTTCAGAAGATTCCTTGCTCGATGCTTAAGGACTATTAATTAACGTAACGTAATAGTGCCGATCCGAAGTAGAGGGTGGAGGACTTCTTAAGTTCTTAGTCAAGGGTGGATTACTTCGGCTTCGGCCAACACTATTCTTTGGTGTTGTTGTTTCTTACTTCATTGTTTGATTGTTGACCAGACTAGATAATTCCTGTCTCTTTATTAGTCTGTTGTTGAACACTAGTACCGAGTTCTTGTATACCCCGTTATAGCAGATTGAACTCTGGAGGGTATTGGTGTTTTTTGTTCGGCTGGCAGTACTCAGGGGTTGGGATCGTGTGTTTCCGTTGTGGCAGCGAGCCGTATTCGAGTCCTGATTGAGAGCCCTTGTGTACCTGAGTGCCAGGTCGTAACACGTCTCCTACATGAAGCAGTCCGCAGCCATGGATAAAAAAACGCCATCCGAGAAGAAGCAGCAGTGACATAAATCATCCAACGCCAAGCAAAAAACAGAGGCAACCGAGGACCACCAGCGATAAGGACCGAAGACAGCGAGGACCGAGGACAACCATGAACATAAATGTAGATCCGACAAGAACCAAAAATATTATTAAAGAGCGTTCCGGGAGTTCTAAAATAAAAAATTTAAAGGTTTTCTATGCAAACGCTCGTAGCATACGCAATAAATTTTCAGATTTAGAGCTAGTGTTTACAGAAAATTATGATGTGATTGGCATAACAGAATCTTGGCTCAATACAGAAGATAGAGACATTTTAGCAGAGTATTCACTTCCCGATTATGTAATGTTTGAGAAAAGCCGAATAAATCGAAATGGAGGTGGCGTTTTACTTTATATCAAAGAAAGTCTTAACCCTACCCTCTTGTCAAAACCTCAAGTTGTGAACGTCGACACATCTTTTGTGCTAATAAAGAATAATAAAGGTACAAAAATAATACTTGCGTTAATATACAGACCTCCAGCTCAATCAGTGCAAACTGACCGAGAAATTTACGAACAAATTGCAGATGTAAGTAACTCACAAGATACCGTAATTTTTGGCGACTTTAATTTACCTGTGACCAAGTGGGGCGATACTCTTACTTCACACTCCGGACATGACTTGTATACGAACTTGCAAGAGAGTTCGCTTTATCAATTTGTTCGAACGCCGACCCGTGGTAATAATGTTCTTGACATTGTACTTGCAACAAAAGAAGAATTAATAGAGAATTTGAATGTTGGTGATGAATTCAGTAACAGCGACCATCGTACGATAACTTTCACTTTAAAGTTTACTAGTAACGAACCAAATAGTAGCATCGAAAATGTCCCTAATTTCAAGAAAGCAAACTTCCATAAACATAGAGCTATGTTTAAAGAAACTGACTGGAGCTTTTTAATTAACAATAACGACATAAATACATCTTGGAAGTTATTCGAAACCACTTACCTAAAAGCAGTGCAAGACTGCATACCATCGAAAATACGGCGTCCAGGCCATAATAATAAGCCCAAATGGTGGAATAAAGATATTTCAAACTGCCTGCTTGCTAAAAAATTTGCTAATGATAGATTAAAATCCTCACAAAATGACGAAGAACGGGTGAAATTTGTAGAGCTACGACACAAAGCCAAAAAGTTAATTAAGCAAAGTAAAAAGACCTTAGAGTTACATATTGCGAATCAAAGTAAAACAAACCCGAAAGAATTCTATAGTTATATCAAAAAGAAAAAAGTAGTTACTTCAACTGTTGGACCGTTAGTCGATGAAAATGGAGAATACACCAAAGACGAAGTACAAATGAGTAATGCCCACAATACCTTCTTTGCATCAGTTTTTACAACAGAAGACCTCAGTGATATCCCTACACCATCGCCGATTCAGATTGATAATTCAGATGTTCTAAGCAATATCACCGTTACAGAGAGAGAAGTATTGAATTGTTTAGATAAACTCAAGGTAAATAAAACGCCTGGACCTGATACAATCTCGCCTAGAGTTCTAAAGGAAGCTAAGGATGAGCTCTCCAAACCACTGACATTACTATTCAATAAATCCTTGCAGTCTGGAACTATGCCTGATCAGTGGAAGCTAGCCAACATAACACCGATATTAAAAAAAGGCAGCAAATCCCTACCCAGTAACTATCGTCCAATTAGCTTAACCTCAGTTGTATGTAAAATGCTAGAAACGGTCATACGAGACAGACTCGTAAATCACTTAGAGGAAAATAACATACTTAAAGATACTCAACACGGCTTTCGTAAAAAACGTTCCTGTTTAACAAACCTCATAGACTTCTTCCACGATATCCTCAACCTCTACGATGAGAGTAAAGCTGTAGATATTATATACCTTGATTTTCAAAAGGCCTTTGACAAAGTTCCCCACAAACGTTTACTGCTAAAACTAAAAGCGCATGGAATACAAGACGGTGTGTTGAAATGGATAGAAAATTGGCTCAGCGACAGAAAGCAAAGAGTAGTCATAAACGGTAAGGCATCTAAATGGACCAATGTAAGTAGCGGGGTACCCCAGGGATCGGTACTAGGTCCAATTCTCTTTCTAATTTACATCAACGACATAGATGAGGGTCTCACCTGTACAATCTCAAAATTTGCTGACGATACAAAAATTGCAAATAGCATACTCTCAAAAGAACAAGTTGACGATATGCAACACAATCTAGATAAATTGTCATGTTGGGCCCAAATTTGGCAAATAAGTTTCAATGCGGATAAATGTAAAGTACTACATATCGGATACCTAAATGAGAAAGCAAACTATTCGATGAATGGCACTCAGCTTAAGAATGTAAACAGAGAAACCGATCTGGGAGTAACAATATCGAGTAACCTAAAACCGAGTCAACAATGTTCAGAAGTTGTTAAGAAGGCAAACAAAATAATTGGCTTTATAGGCAGGTCATTTGAGCATAAATCCAAAGAAGTGATCTTAACCCTTTACAATTCCTTAGTCCGCCCTCTTCTGGAATACTGCGTTCAATCCTGGTGCCCTTATTACCAAAAAGATATAAACAAGCTAGAAAGAGTTCAACATAGAGTTACCAAAATGATACCTAACCTAAAGAACAAACCATACGAAGAGCGTCTTAGAGAATTAAATCTATTTCCTTTAACCCAGCGCAGATTAAGAGGTGACTTAATTCAAGTGTTCAAAATCATCAAAGGCATCGACAATGTGGACTGTAGTAAGTACTTCACTATCGACCAATCTAATTACACGCGGGGAAACGGTTACAAAATTATTGGTAAATCTTTTAACTCACACGAATCTAAGAATTTCTTCTTCAATCAAGTTGTCAACTTGTGGAATGGGCTTCCCCGAAACGTTATAGACTGCATCACCGTTGATTCATTTAAACTCCGCCTAGACAAATATCTCGCATCAAACCCGCGACTGACTGCATTTGTAAATGAATAACTTTATATTATCCCCCCCTCAGTTACTAACCCATCTGTCCCCTACAAACTTCCTAATCCTGCCACGGACATTAGTTCCAGAGCAGTAATTCCCTTTCCAATGTTCCCTTACCCACTCTAAACCACTGTTTGGACACTTGATCCTCAGTGTTTTGGAGGACAAGCAACCTAGAAGAGTCACTAGATCTGTTGTTGCTTGATTTCCTTTGTACTCCTTCGTACTCCCGCTCGCCTTCCCATCACTCAACTACTTAACACAATACTTTCAATTGACAAATAAAATAGAAAGGATTGTGACAGACGAAAAGAACAGTTCTGAACTGTCTGCAACACAAGCTTTCTCGAGAAGGAAAGTACACAATGATAGGTAGACTGTAGCTATAGTCTCTGCCCCGGCGAGTCCTAGCGAGTAAGCCATGCGGTTCGGGGGGAAGCGGTGAGCGTCACACACCAACACCATCACCACCACCAACACCACCACCATCACCATCTTTAGTCTGTTTATTACTAGGTGACGGTAAATTGCAATGTCCTTATCTTGATTACTCAGTTAATACCAAGATTGTGTACCGACAAATAATGTATATCTTTCAAACTTAATATTTATTGAATGCAGTTACATTAGTTTAATATTTATCCACGAGATGCAATATACCGTCAGCTGAAATAAAACCGACTATAGTGCATATCTAACTTCTTTCTCTTCTTAACTACCTCTGGATACTACCATCACTAACTACCATCCTAACTAACCCCATCATCATACTTACTACCGCAACTACCAACGTTATTCTAACCACCACTACCACACTATCTTACTCCAACCCGATACCACCTCAAGTACCACCATTATTATCACTACCACTTGTTAACCTGTCACTACCACCAACACCTTCATAACCACAACTACTACTTCCAATAACTCTCCCTCACAGACCCCAGCATGTGTTAGTTGTGATATATCCGGCAGCTGTTGTGGACGAGGTTTATTGGCATATGTAACTAAATCACCACTAACACTACCACTAGCTCATTGTACACTAATAACTACCACCATAACTATCATAATCACCATTATCCTAACACACACACACACACACACACATCTTAACTAAACCATTTTTGATTATCACAAGAGCAACCACAACTTACATTATTGAATGTCAACAAACATTTCAGTAATGTAAGCATGATTACTTCTATTTTTTTAACTATATTTAAAATTCACAATATATTACATTGTACAACAATACTACAGTATTACTACCATAAGTATAACAATAATTATCACAATCACAATCCCTATAACTAATCATCACTACTGCTATTAACACCAATAACTACCATCATAACCAACATTGCTACCACTATTACCACCATTATCACTCTCTTCCGAACTATCTCTATTATGAATACTACTATTGCTACTACTAAGACCCTACGTATCTCAACGATTGCTACCACCACAACCCCTTTGACTCTGACCACTACCACCATAACCTTAGCCATTATCATCACCACTTCCAGTACAGTCATAACTACCACCACAACAACCATTTTCTTAACCACCATCATCACAACTATCTTCCTTAGCCTACCACCAATACCACTACCACCACCATCACCTTAGCCACCACTACTACCACCACCATCACCACCACATTCATAACTACCACCACAACAACAACTACCACCATCACTACAGTAACTGGACAGTATGTTACCGGTGATATATCCGGCAGGTATGGTACACAAGGTTAAATGGTTGATTAATTATAAATCACTTATAAATACTATCACCACTACCACAATCCCTTTATCAAGCAATACAATTATTATGTTCTCTCTACCAACTAACTTTACTCCTAAACTCGATTAATTAAATTAACAAACACATGTGGCAGTCCGGGGATTCGAACCCAGGACGCTCACACCGAAAATCAACACACTTATGCATTGCGCCACGAAGACAGTTTAACTCTCACTTTACCACCATTACTACAATAAGTACCTCTGTTACCACCACAACCTTTTTGATCAGATTGTATAAGTTTTTAACATTGTTTCGATAAGTTAGTTCTTTTAAACGTTACTATTTATTTCATGTTTGCATTTGTTCTCAATTTTGTTCGGCTTTTACATTTTAATTTAATATGATGAAACACATTTTAAATAATTATCTTTGTATTAAGTTATTTAGTTTACAGCTTCATTATTTATTATCACATAATTAGTACACTTAATTAGTAGATTGCTTTACTTTACTCTTTTAATTAAAATGTATGTTGTTTTTGAACACTTTTTAACTGCATATGATACTATAATCTTTAATGTTTGTATTTATATATTTTTAATGTGTTCAAAATCTTAGTTTTCTTTACTTTTTATAATATTTTTTATATTACACATATGTTTTAAGTAATTTTGTATATATCCTTCTTTATCAGATTAATATAATTATACAATTGTTTGAATAAGTTCATTCTTTTAAAGGTTACTATTGTTTTTATGATATTATATCTGTTTTCAATTTGTTTTTCGGCTTTAACATTTTCATTTTATATAATTATTAAACAAATTTCAATTAATTATAATTGTATTAAGTTATTTTATTTGCAGCTTTATTCTTTATCATCACATAATTATTGATTTGGGAGTTATAGTGTGGTGCGTTATGTCACAAAACTAGCTCTCGTAGGATTTGCTTGCTAAAATTGATTTTATTGCATGTTTGGGTTGATTTAGCATCAGACTATTGAAAAATTATGGGGTTCAAATGTTCCGACCCCCGAACCCCCACTGGGGGCCCCTTCAATTACAGTACCCCCTTGAACTGACTCCTTCGCAAATTTCAGCTGATAATGAACCGATTTTTGAATTGTTTCTAGGGTTATTGATGATGCTGAGTAGATTCCTGATACTTTTGACACAACCAGAAGTGGCAATCATCGACTTCCAGTTATAAATAACATCAAAGATGTCTTTTTGGTAGCAAAAAGTCTGACAATATTGTGCAATTTTTTTGTTAATTTTCAGGCATGACAATACGACCGACCATGGCAATCATGCTGATACTAGTTAAGGGCCATAATAGACTATAGATGCACTGCTTAAAAAAATTATGTCTTTTCAGGTGACTGAGAATGGTGTACAACACCCACCAGACATGTCAAACAAAAACGGTGTGTGTATTGTCTGCAATGTGGGTGCCACCCCCAACAAAAGACTAATAAACAACCCCGCAATGATAGAAGAATTGACTTCTTGTTGTATTGAGCGTGTGTCTCTTGGTCAAAATGAGATACAGCAATTATTGATCGCCTGGAAAATTTAAATGAGTCTGAACGCAAGCAAGTTTGTTACCACAGTGAGTGTCGAAAACCAATTGTCAACAAGACCATGATCGAACGACTCAGGGCTAAGCGTGCTCACTCTGCGTCTAGTGCTCATCATACCCCAGGACCTGGACGTCCATCCATTTCAGCTGAATCGTGTTGGCCTCAAAGGACAAAATTTACCCCAAATGCAGAAGTTTTTCTCTTTTCAGCCTGCAGCTTCTGTTCCAGTGATAGTATAGAACCTCTTCACCGTGTTTTGTCAGACAAGATGGGTGAAAACCTCCTGGAAATAAAAGTAAAAACTCAAGATGATCAAGTCAGAACTGCCTACATAATCCTGGGGATGCCTCAGCTCTCGAGAAATATTATCATCGGAAATGTTTGCGATATGCTCAACGTTCCTTCAGTCCAGATGATTGTGGCAGTGTTGAGCTTGTACATTCTCTCTGCGATGAATAGTTGCTGTTCTTTGTTCAGAACTCACTCACAGAAGAAGGTATTAGCTTGAACATGGCTGACGTTAATGACGAGTGTTTGTCTATTTTGAAGAGATATCATGTTGAGCTTACTGAGACAACAAACTATCGAAAGCATCTAAAAAATCTCCTCACTGAACGACTCCCAGACGTGAAGTTCATTAAGTCCCTACGCAGAAATGAGTCTGACCACCTTGTCCTTCAAGCAGCATTCAGCAAGGCAGTGGACAAAAATCTAACTGACGAACATGGCACAATTGGCCAGTTGAAGACCACGGCAAACATTTTGCGAGAGGAAATGATGAATCTCCGAAAGTGGTCATTCAAGGGCAGCTTTGAAGACTTTGAGAATCCTACGCCACTCCAGTTCTTTTTAACCCATCTCCTGTTTGGAAATCATGTCCACAAAGTTTCTGGAATGCGTGATGAAGTTGATAAAACTGTTGATGTTGCATGTCAATTCCTCATCCAAAACTTGCACAGTGATCGGCAGGTAAAGTTTCAACCAAAAACAAATGTTGGGTTTCGGCAGATCGTCCAGACACCAATCTCAGTTGGTCTACCTCTTGCTATCCATTCACAAGTACGAGACAAGAACCTTGTGAGTAACCTCTCGGATGTCTACATTGGCAGTGACTACAAGAAAATCCTTGACCTCGAGATCAGTGTGTGGAACAAGCTGTTCTCCAGCGCATGAAGGAGGCCGGAGGGTTTTGCCTTCCTGATTTCGTGAAGAGAGGAGTCAATGTCTGGTTTGCTGTTGATAACATTGACCTCTTAGAAGACACACCAACTGGACAGAACACATTCCATGGTACAGATATCGTAATCAAACAGAGAGCATAAGATGGTGAGCCTGTCAATGAGCCATTAGTAATTCCAGACAAGGTCGCAGCGACACCCATTTAATTTGGTGTCAAATACATGCAAGAGCCATTCATCAAAACCAAGCCAATCCGATTCAATGAATATATGCTGAGCAAACAAATGAGTATGCTTTCCACAGGGTTCAGTCGCATGTGGGCACTAATTTTCTGGTGAGGACAATCAAGACCAAAATCCAGGCAACCAGATTGTAGACACTCCAGACAATCAGGACAATTATGAACTTGACATTCATCCAGAAGCTCGTGAGCAACCAAAAACCCAGGAAAAAACAGAAATTCAAGAGGACCCATACAGACAATAGGTTCAGGATGACCAAACTCCAAATGAGTCTATTTTTACAGTGAATGAGCGAAAACGAAAGGGCAAAAACATCAGCAAAGAAACAGTCATGTCAACCTGGGCTGCTACAAAATCCCTCCTATTAGCAAGCTCATCTCAAAATCATGGCCGAACTAACACAGAGGTAATTGCTCCACTGTTCAAAACATCACCAACCGATTATGCGACTCTTTATACTGTTCTGATGTTGACACAGGGCATCTCAGCTTCAGTAGTGGGTCCTGAGATTAGAACCCTCATAACACTAGATCTGGATCTCTACAACAGGGCCATTCATGTTCAACAGTCTGTGGGCAACAACAACTGGATCCTTCGAGCAGGTGCATTGCATATTGCATTTGCAGCCCTACATGCTCTAGGAAAAACGATTGATGGGAGTGGCATTGATACCTGTGCAATCAAAAGTGGTACATACACTTCTGCGGCACTTCGTGGCATCTACAGTGGTAAAGCATACAAGAGAGGCATGGAGTATCACATAACGACGACTGGCAATCATGATGCTGAAGTTTGATGCTATATCCTCGTCCCTACCCCCAGGGCCTCTGAATGCCAGCTGTATAGCTCTCAGGAAAGCCTTGCATGAGCGCAGTCCAGACATGGTAGAGATCTTTGATGACATCCAGTCCAAGTTTTTTCAATTTCCTGAAGTGTACATACAGTAACTCTTGACAGAAAAAAATAGTTGCAAAAATTATAGCATTGCTGATATTTCCATCCTCAATAACATATGAATGATATACGACGTAACCAAGTTTATCGATAAACTTTGTTTCGCCAAATCTTCAATGTTATTTTAGCATTAAAACCATAAGAAAAATGTTGTCACTTCCGGTCGTTTCAAAAATAATAAAAGTTAACTCAGTGTCATCAAAAAATCCCAAAACGACACTAAGATCATTAGAATCGGTCCATTATTGGCGAAGATATGTGTTGGATTCATTCCAGGGGCGCCCGAAATTGACGGGGGCCCCCACCGGGGGGTACGGGCGTCGAAAAATGTGAACCCCATTATTTTTCAATATCTCACACCCAAAGGTTCACAATAAAACAATAAAGTAAATTTTTGAAAGAAAATCCTACGGGATTACACAAGGAACCACACTATTAGTCTGCAAACTACTAAGAAAGTCTCAAAGAAAGTACATTTATGATGAGCTTATGCATGTATTTATTATCAAATAATGTAAATTGTGTATATTTTTACTCTATGAAAGGATTGAGGAAAATGAGGTGAAAGAAGCAGTGAAACAAATGAGAGCGGGAAAAGCAGAAGGTTTGGATGGTATTGCTGTGGAGTGTATAAAGAAGGGTGGAGATGTGATAATAGATTGGTTGGTGAGACTTTTCAATGTGTGCTTTGTTGTGTCAATGGTACCAATAGACTGGAAGAGTGCATGTATTGTGCCATTGTACAAGTGGAAGGGAGATCGGCAGGAGTGTTCAAGTTATAGAGGCATTAGTTTATTATCAATGGTTGGAAAGCTGTATGGCAGGGTGTTGATAGAGAGGATAATAAAGTGTACGGAAGTTGCAATAGTAGATGAACAGTGCGATTTTAGGAGGGGAAGAGGGTGCGTGGATCAGATGTTTGCAGTAAGACAGTTATGCGAGAAGTATTTAGAGAAGCATAAGGAGATATTTTGGGTTTTTATGGATTTGGAAAAAGTGTATGATCGTGTGGATCGTGAAGCAATGTGGAAGGTGTTAAGGATTTATGAAATTGGAGGACATTTGTTAGAAGTTTTATGAAGGGAGCAGAACATGTGTTAGAGTAGGAAATGGTGAGTTGAGCTAATGGTTTGAGGTAAAGGTAGGTTTGTGACAGAGTTGTGTAATGTCACCATGGCTGTTTAATATGTTCATGGATGAGGGAGGTGAAAATGAGAACTATGGGAAGAGGATTGGGTTTAGTAGGAAAGAATGGTAGAGATTGGGAGTTGAATCAATTGCTGTTCACTGATGCCACAGCGTTGGTGGCGGATTCTGAGGAGAAAGTGCAGCGGGTAGTCAAAGAGTTTGGTGTGGTTTGTGGGAGGAGGAACCTGAAGGTGAACGTCAATAAAAGTAAAGTAATGGTGTGTGATAGGGGTGATCGTAGGGTGAATCTAGATGTGAGGCTGGATGGGGAAATATAGGAACAAGTAGAGTGTTTTAAATATCTAGGAGGAACGATAAGCAGGAGTGGAGGTATGGAAATGAAGGTAAAACAGAGAGTGTGTGAAGGAAGGAAGGTTTTCAGAGCAATGGGAAGTGTGTGGAAGACGAGAAATCTCGAAATGAAAGTAAAAAGTACAATGTATCAAGGAATTGTTGTGCCAACAGTGATGTATGGGGCTGAAACATGGGCTCTGATGGAAAAGGAGAGCATACAGGTGGATGTGATGGAGATGAGCTGCTTGAGGAGTATGTATGGAGTTACTCGTAGAGACAGATTGAGGAATGAAGAGATACGTAGGAGAGTGGGGGGCAGCAGGAACATTTGTCAGCCAGAGTGGACAGAAGTGTGGTGAACTGGTATAGTCATGTTGAACGAATGGAAGATGCAAGACTTACAAAGAAAATATGTGAGTCAGATACAAGGGGAGATAGAAGGGCAGGAAGACCCCCATTGATATGGAGAGACTGTGTAAGACAAGCTTTGGATGATAGAGGAATGACTATAAATCAGGCAAGGTAAGTGGTAATAAACAGGATTGAATGGAGAATGCTTGTGAATAAATGAGTGAACACGTGGTCATTTTGGGGAAGGGGTCCGGCACAAGTTGGACTAGATAATAGTCCATCAGGCGCCTGGCCCGGGGAGACGATTTATATGAAGGGTGCACCTGGAAGTGTGGTGGGCGAGCTTGTGGCTTCGGCTCCGCTGCATGTCTGCCTGCCGAGATCGGAACCTCTCCGGGTGGTCGGGGGTGCCGGGGGATTGCTGGAGGGACCTTGGTGACCCTGGTCTCTGGGTCTTCTCCTGGATGACCTAGATGTGTGTAAATTTGTATTTTGTTTTTGTGTGTTCATTGTTTTCTGTTGTGTTTTGTGTCGTCCCTATTCTTGCTCTGTCTTGAGTCGCCCCCCCCCCCCCCCCCCGCCCCCCCGCCCCCCTCCCCCCCAAAACAAAGTAATAGGAAAAGTGGGGATTGGGCCTGAGTATGTAGATAGATAGATAGATAGATTACTCTATTATTGTAAATAACTTAATGATTGCATCATGTAAGAAATTACGAAATAAAATCAACGAACGAACGAACGAACTACCACTACATTCATTACTACCACCACAACCACTACCACCATCATCACCACCACCACCTTAACAACCACTACCACCAACATTACAGTAACTGGTTAGTGTGTTAGCAGTGATATATTCGGCAGCTGTTGTGTACGACCTAAAATGGCTGAGCTGTGTAAATGAGCTTTCGGTATTTTCGTCACCTGCGATTTTCGTTTGCAGTAGTGCAACAGCAAAGTAGAAGAATAATGAAAGCAAGAAGATATTACAATACAAATTAAATGTGTTGCCATGTACGTCAAAGTCTATGTTGGCTTTGGCAACTTCTTTACATATTTGTTTTCAACTAGAATTCTTGAACACCGATATTTTCATCAAAGTGAACATCGTGTTATTAATGTCAGATTGGTCACAAACGACTTGTTCTGACAAGGGAAGCAACAAATCGTCACACAATGTTTGGCTAAATTTGACAGTTTGAATGGAACAGGTTCATGTTGTTCATCATTATGCCTCAAATCGGTAAGTTGCCAATTGGTACGAATTCTAGCCTAGCCTAAAATATTCTGATTGAAAATCTGTACTGCAAGATTGTGATCGAAATAATAAGATAACAGACATAATAATAATAAGAGTAAAGATGGGACTATGGATGAAGAAGTGCGGGAGAGGGTATAACAGGGGAAGAGGGTTGTCGGAATGCTGAAAGCAGTAACAAGAAATAGGGTGTTCAGTATGGAAGTGAAGAAGTCCTTGCATGACAGTGTGGTAATCCCGACACTGACTTACGGAAGCGAAGCATGGACGTTGGTTGAGACTCAGACCAAGAGTGAGAGCAGTGGAAATGAATTACTTAAGAAGTGCGTGCGGAGTTACATGGAGTGATAGACAGACTAATGAGGAAGTAAGAAGGAGGTGTGGTGTGGAGGTAGATGTGCTGGAAAGTGTGAAAAGGAACAACTTGAGATGGTTCGGCCATATGGAATGTATGGAAAGCGAGAGAATGACTAAGAGGGTGTATGAGAGCGAGGTGGAGGGACAGAGAGGGAGAGGTAGACCGATAGAGAGGTGGAAGGATGGAGTGAGGAAGTATATGAATGAAGGTGGTGCTGGTTGGGGGGAGGGTCGTCGACTGACTGGGGACAGAGGTGCATGGGGCGGGTCGTTCGTGGCCACACCTTCGGGGATCACGGCGTCAGGCAATAGATAGATAGATAGATAAACAATGGATCTACTAGGTGAGGAACAGGGAAGGTTTATATAGGGAAGAGGCTGTGTAGAGCAGATGTATTCCTTGAAATATGCTGTGGGAAATTAGCTACTTAAGGAAAGGAAGTTGTATGCTATGTCTGTGCTTTTTGAAAAAGCCTATGCAAGAATTGATAATGAGAAGCTTTGTGAAAAGTACTGAGAATATGCAGAGTAGATGGTAAGTTGCTGGAAGTGGTGCCAAACATGTATGTGGGTGCAAGGGCGGCAGTGCTTGTAGAAAATAAACAAAACAAGTTATTTGATCTGAATGTTCAGTATATATATATATATATATATATATATATATATATATATATATATATATATATATATATTTTTTGCAATACATACGAGGTTGATAGAAATGGCAATTTCTGCGTTGGAAGTTTTATTATTCAAGCTTTCCAGGTCTCTGATGAGTTTTCGCTGAGTGGCAGGAAGTAGATGAATGAGGTTAGCAAAATTCATGGTGGTACAGGGTTACATTAATGTTCATGATGATACAGGATATACGACGGGTTTCACTGGACAACCAGCATTATCAAGTAAAGATAGAATGATATAAAAAGTAAACAGGAAGGGTATATATAGAGGGAGGAGGATCAGAGGAGGCGAAAATCAGGGGGCAAATGTCTGCTATTGGTGGAGCGATATCCTAGGTGTGTAGGTGAGAGATCCGCGTCACGCAGGCGCACTGGATGCGGGAAGGTGGTGGTCGGTTGGCGAGGTCGAAGCTGATTGGCTGCGTGTCAAGGGGCGTGGCCTAAGTTGCGTAGTACGTGTGGTGCTGGCAGCAGACGAAGCTGAAGAAGGTAGCGCGGGGGCCTGTGTCAAGGGCACCGGGGGCGAGGGGGGGTGTTAGGCCCTGTAGGGTAGTGCCTTTTGGCAGAAGGTAGGATCTGAAGGTCCAGAGTTTGGTTGTTGATGTTGGGATGTAAGGCTTGGATATATAACGCTTCGAGTATTGGTAATCTCCTTGGGTCACTTTCTTTATCGAGTATGGTGGTGTGTTTCTCTAAATCGTTGCGTGTGAGGTGGGGGTGGTTAGGGGTGAGATAGTGGTCTTTGATGGCTCCAGCCTAAAGGTGAAGAGTTAACCGACGTGATAGACGAGTCTGCATCATGCCAATATAGGAATGAGGTCCACAGTCCTCATAATTACAGGTATGTTGGTAAATGACGTGATCGACGGTTATCGGGCTCTTTTTATATATATATATATATATATATATGTATATATATATAACTGGATCAAAGCAAGTATTAAATAGCAGGAAGAGCAGTATATGTTGGAGTACCCTGAAAATGGAAGAGACTGAGTGAAAATTACCTGTTAACTGATGATACAGTTCTATTGAATGATTATGAGTGTGAGTTGCAGGGTGTGGTAAACATGTTTTGGGCTGTGTGTGAGGAATGGAACCTGAAGGTCAATGTGGCCAAGAGCATGGTTATGGTCTTTGAGAAGGATGCAGTCACAGAAAGTGACAGGAGGTTGAATGATCAGGTAATGCAGAGTGTCAGCTCACTAAAGAGTCTTTTAGGGATTTTGAAAGCAGTTTCAAGGAATAGGGAGGTAAACATGGAAGTATAGAAGTAGCTGCATGATAATGTGGTAATCCAAACATTGATGTATGTGAATCAGAGACGTTATTGGAAATACATAACTCAATACGAGAGAGGTAGAAATTAGTTATTTGAGAAGTGCATGTCGAGTCACACACAACGATATATATGAAAGACGATGTAGAGAGCAATTTGGTGTAGATTTTTTTTTTTTTTTTTTTTTTTAAGAGACAATGAACGGAGGAAGGAAAAACACAGATAAAACAAAAAGGTCCATGTGCCTAAAGGCATCCTCCATTCATAAAATGTTTGTAACAACTGGATTTAAACATTTGTAGATTGTAAGTTTGTGGAAAGCAATTCGAGGGAAGTGAATTCCAAAGAGTAGTAGCTCTGGGGATAAATGAATTCTGATAAGCAGAAGTTCTGCATTGTGGAGGAGAAAGTGTAAATTCATGGGCGCTCTCAGCTGCCCTAGTTCTACGGGGAAAGATGTGGAGAGGCGGCACAATTGAAGCAAGTTCCTCGGAACAATTGCTGTGAAAATATCTGTAGAATAATGCAAGGGATGTAACGTTTCTTCGTATGGATAATGTAGGAAGGTCCTGTGTGATTGCAGGGTTATTGATTAATCTAATAGCTTTATTTTGAATTTTGTCCAACTGCCTCAATGCAACCACTCCACTTCCACCCCACAGAGGTGAACAGTTATCCATCTGAGAACGCACATGACTTTTATATATCACGGCCAACTGCTCGTCAGTGAAGAATTCTCGAACTCTGTACAGGAGTCCCAGTTTTTTAGAGGCATTCTTAGCAATGCTTCTAACATAATGTGTCCAGCTCAAGTTAGTAGTTAATGTTACACCGAGAATGTCAATACTAGGGGAAGTGGGAATATTTACATCATTACAAAATATATGGGAGTCAGTGAGATTCTGTCGGTTAGAAAATTGAATGTATTTGGTTTTCTGTGCATTAAAGGAAACTAGATTCTTTTGTCCCCATCCATTAATTCTAGAAAGGTCCTGGTTCAGAGAAATTGCAGTGTTTATTTTTGAATTTATAAGATCGGGTTGGGTGAAAGAATTGGTAAATGTGAAGGAACTGTGGAGTGTTGAGTCATCTGCGTAGGAATGTATTGGATTATGAGTGGTAGATATGAGATCATTGATATGAATGAGGAACAGAATTGGGGCCAAAACTGATCCCTGGGGAACACCAGCATTTATTGAGTGAAATTGAGAATAAAGGCCATCTACCATTACACATATTTTTCTGTTATGAAGATAAGAAGAAATTAGTGGAACTAATGATGCAAGGCCGTAGTGTGACATCTTCGACAATAAGGATTGATGCCAGACTCTATCAAATGCCTTTGATATATCCAGTGCTATTGTATGTGTTTCACCATGTTGGTCTGTAGCTTGGTTGATTTGATGCGTAAGAAGGCAAAGCATGTCTGCAGTTGATCGACATCGTCTAAAACCATATTGCCTATCACTGATTAATTTATTATTCTCAAGATGCTTAACCCTTAAAGAGCGGCGTGCAACATAAGTCGAGTTGAAAAAACTGGCAAAAAACGGGTGAAAATGGGTGGGATAGTAATGATCCATACGTCCGACATCTGTGGCCTCCCGGCCCACTTCCAGTTCCCCCACCGCGCGGGAGGATTACAGTGTAATAGTTCGCTAAAAGTGAGCAAGGTAGCAAAATCAGCTAAACTTCCATCTCGAGAGGTAACACTGTCAGTTTCCACTGTACGTAGAGTGCTATTAGTATTGTTTCAGCTGTATGCGATTTCCACCTAGTTTTCGGCGCAATACAGTTCTTTTCATACTGATGGTTGATATAGCAGTCAGAACGGCCCGGAAAGGCCCAAAACGGCCACAGAGCACCCGCTAGACAAGGGTTAATTGTGTGATTATTTAATATAATTTCAAAGACTTTACCAAGAGTGGAAGTTATAGCTATTGGTCTGTAGTTTGATGGATCTGAAGAGGCACCTTTTTTAGGAACTGGATGGATGTTTGCTTCTTTCCAGGGTACTGGGAAGCATGAGGTATGAGTACACAGACGGAAATTTTTTGCCAATACAGGAGCGAGCACCAAGGAGCAATTCTTAAGTACTTTGGAGGAATTTCATCTGGACCAGGAGCCTTATCTACTGAGAGATTCTGCAAAATAGTTTTGACATGTCTGGTGTGGATCTTAACACCTTACGAGGTTAAGGGGAATTTCAGGCGAATTAAAATTAAGTACAGGGACATCTTGATTTATTTCATCTAAGGTTGAGGGGTGGAGAAAATATCCGCAAGAAGGTTAGCTTTACCTCGTGGGTCACTTACAAGATTGCCAGTCGGAGATTTTAATGGTGGAATGGATGAAGCAGTAGTGAAGTTGGATTTAAATGAGTTAAGAGTAGACCAAAATATTTTGTTATCATTTGGATTATTTAGAAGTTTATTTGCCTGCTTGTGGAGAAAGATTGATTTAGTTAGGTTTAATACAGTTTTGGCATGATTTCTGATGTTTCTAAAGTAATTAAAGGCTTCATGAGTTTTTGATCTTGTGTATGCATTGTAGGCTATTGCTTTTTGTTCAGTTACTCTAGCACAATTATGGTCAAACCATGTGGATTTAAGGTGAAAGAATGACTAAGAAGGTGTATGGGAGCCTGGTGGAAGGACCGAGAGGGAGAGGCAGACCGAAACTAAGGTAGAAGGGATGATGTTGAGAGGTATACAAGTAAAACTGATGTTAAGTGGGAGGAGAGGTGCCAGCTGACGGATAACAGATTTGCATTGAGGCGATTCATTCATACTCACTCCCTAGCCTAGAGCAGCGATTCCCAACCTTTTTTCTGTCATTTCCCCCTCCAACCAGTTCAACCATCCAGATTTCCCCCTTCATGTGGACAAGGGAAAGAGTAGTCGAAACACACTGTGACTACACACTCTCTCACACACTCTCTCTCTCTCTCTCTCTCTCTCTCTCTCTCTCTCTCTCTCTCTCTCTCTCTCTCTCTCTCTCTCTCTCTCTCTCTCTCTCTCTCTCTGGCATGAGAAAATCCATCTCTGAGATTTTTGTTTTATTGCTAGTAGTAGTAGTAGTAGGCAGTGTAATCATGTAATTATCTCCCCCCTGGTAGCTTCAAATTTCCCCCCAGGGGGAAATTTCCCCCAGGTTGGGAAATGCTGCCCTAGAGGATCAAGGCGTCTGTTAACAGCTATAAAGAGTTACACTTAACCTTGTCTAACTTTACTTAAAGTATACCCAGTTCCGAATAAGTAAGCCAGAACTATTGAACATTAACCTCTATGGTATCCTGACCAGGATTCGAACCCACTCATTCCAGGTAGATTTTGGAAAGTTGGGCACCTTAACCATTCGGCAACCTTATAAGCGGATATAAGGGAAGCAACCGTTGGTTGCTTCCCTTATATCCGCTCATGGCCGAGTGGTTATGGTGCCCAACTCTCTCAAATCTACCTGGAGTGAGTGGGTTCGAATCCTGGTCAAGATACCATAGATACCATTTGGAAAGGATCAGCCAGGGAATAGGTGTAGAAATATACAGCCCATTTGTTCTAGCAATTTTGGAGTTGCAGGGGTTAGGGTGCGAGATTGCTGGTCTACCTATTTGGAACAGGATATAGCGTATACAAAAGACAATTGTAAGTTGACAAACAGACTCATAACAAATAATCCCACTAACCCGTGTACATAGAGTGTTTGAAATGAAGGTGGACGTATTGCTGGACGAATATTGAGTGTAAGCCCAGGCATTGGACAGACCAATACCGGATTATACCGAATAAAAATACTGTATACGCCAGGTGTGTTTAGTTTCTTTGAGCATGTCCTATTTTTGGATTTACCCTTTGTATTCGTATACACATTGCATACCAAATGTGTGTGTGTGTGTGTGTGTGAACCACACCGAACACACACACAATTGTACAGAACCACACACACACACCCAACCACACACATAGACCAATACACACACACACACAAACATATAGCCAAACACATACACTGCCACACACACACCAACAAACACATATACACACACATATACAGACACAACACACGCACACACTTGTACACAATCACACACACACCGACACACACAAGTGACACACACACACACAAAAGAAAACACACACGTACGCCGATACACACATACCCAAACACAGACTGATACACACACACACAAACACTTGTACAGAACCTCAGTCATCTCCATACACTTTCCACCAACAAGCCAACATGTCATTGTTCATTTGGAATGCAAGAATCTTAGATTCTTGTTTCTTCTAAGGACTTTCCGCAGCTCTCTCTCTCTCTCACATACACATACGCACACACACACACAAGGTATGTGTTGCCGTAAGCTTGTACATTGCGATTTACCTCCATTTAGTGGAGCAGATAACTGCAAATTTCAGGAGAATCGTTCATTTCCGGAAACAAGCACCAAATTTGGCACACATACTCCTTGGGGATTGCTCTTTTGATAAAACCCGTTAGCCACCTAAAAATTCAAGATGGCGGCCATTTTTCAAGATGGCCGCCATTGAATATACAGAAATATTGCATTTCGCAATAAAATCTCAAAGACTTGTCCTATTTGAATGATATTGGTGTCAAATCATACATTTTTCACTATGTACAATCCGAATTTGGAACCATGGACTTACTCGCTAGCTTCCTTGTACCATAATATCAGTCCCGGAATCCTAATATTCTGGTAAATTAGAGGTTCATGTTACGTCTGACTCGGCTAAAATGCATGGTAGTGTATATCGTAGTAGTGTTAGAGGTTTAGTATGTGTAGCAATCTTCCTGTACAGGCTTCCAAACTGGACATGACACGATGCGGTGGGGGGGGGGGGGACTTGCAGCGGAAGGTGTAGAGTAGTAGCTCAACAGAGCGGATGTCAACGCACAGCCAGGGCACACTGGTGGCACCGCTGCTGTGAAACTCAGCATGGGGTTCAGTATCAGCTGAATAATTAGTTTAGTGTAGCTAAATAATTAGTTTAGTGTCCCAAATGCTGTCTAATAAGCCCCACATCAGTTAGCTACTGTTGATTACATGTAGTTTAACATAGATGTTTAGTTAGATAGCCGCGCCTGAATTGACAGGGTGTGCCAGCGCCGGAGAGCCGAGCCAAGGGTAACGGGGCTTTACATTGCTTTGCATGTAGTTACCTGGATGGTGTACAGATCGCACAGGACTTAAATGATACTGGATGAACGATCGGGCTAGGTGTAGGTCATATATTTTTATTCCCGAACCTAGTCGTATCCCATACCTTATTGTGCATGATTGTGATCAAGGTGGTAAAAGGATAACCCATCGGCCTTGATTCACTGAATACAGATAATTATCATACTGTGATTATCTGTTATATCTGTTATCATATAACATACTGTGTTATATCATACTGTGATTATCTGTTATATACTGTGATTATCTGTTATCTATTATATCTGTGTTACAGATACTTATCATACTGTATTCACCAAGATGGCAAATACAGATCCAGGACCGTCTAAATTCCGGACTGACTGGAGCAAGTGTTGTCTTTGCCAGAAGAAGAAGAGTGAAAAGCTCAAGTCACCACGTGCACAACAACCACAAGAACATGATGGCTACACTATGATTGCGACTACTATTCCCCTCTTTCACGCAATTAATGAGATGCCTATTGTTCTGGATCCAGCCAGACTTGATGATGGTGGTGGCATTGAAGAAACTCTGAGGAGGAACAAGGCGCAGTATCACCAAAGTTGTCGCCTTATGTTCAACAAACACACAAACTGGAGCGCGAGCCAGAAAAAGAAGAGCAGGAGAGTGATCAGCCAGTAGAATGCCAGACCAAGCTACGTAGAACCAGCCTTCTTGAAGGCCAACGTGTTTCATATGTGACAAAGGAAGCCCCATCCTCTGAACTCAGGACAAGTTATGACGATGAACCTCAATAACAAGACTTAATGAGTGTGCACAAACTTTAAATGACGGAAAACTTCTTGCAAGAATCAGCAGTGGAGATGCATAATGCACAAGGAGCTCAAATTACCATTTTGCATGCTTGACAGACCTGTACAATAGAGGAGGAGGGACGTGACCTTCAGAGCCACCAAGAGACTGGAACAGGAACGTGCACCCGAAGAGGATGCCCACCCACAGGCAATTCTCAGAGCTAGGTCACATAGCTAGTGGAGACCACCAGATCTGGCGAGGGTTCCTGCAGTCTTCCGACCTTGCAGACATAGTACCACCTGTATGCCCGAGCGCCTGGAACAGCTGGGTGTTGGATTGGCACCTGCTGTCAAACTCCACAAGACTGAAGGAAAAACTGCTGTTCAGAAATACCTGAGTTGGAAGTGCACGAAGCAGGGAAGGGATGTTTCTTCTGACTTTCCAGAAAGATGTGTGGCTTTGTCTTGTCAGAAGCCTCTGGGACTATTATAGTGAAGCTATTATCCTTGGCAAAGCAGCTAACATCTTGTGAAGACATATGCTGGACCACACGGTCCACATTTGATGGAACCTTCCATGAGGGGTGCATCGAGCAGGCCATTCCACTCATTCTTCTTCCAGTTTGTGGCAATGCTTGAACACAGAGAGGACAATCAAATCTCAACTGAGGTTTGGCGCAATTGAAAGACAGATCTAGCAATTGCTCAGCCTGCTTCAGTACAACTGCTACGCAAGGGTACAAAGAAGGAGCAGCAACTGACAGACACTCCAAAGAAAGAGAGACCCCATCTTTTCCCTGTTTACATGGGGATGTCCGTCTACACAAAAAGACCAGAAAGAGAAGAAAGTTGGTGGAAATGTTTAAAGAGCTATGGCAGCAGCATTTCATACGACAGGGTGGCTACAGATATCTGCACAGCTGCGGAGTATGCAACAGTCAGCAAGTACGTGGAGGATGGGGTGGTCTGTCCGACCAGTTCTGCGAAAAGGGCTGGTTCACCACATCAGCTCATGGACACAACATAGACCACAAATCCGCAACCTGAACACGACAGTCGACCACTTATTTCCATGGGAACCAGCGTCTTCTGTTTTCCAGCAGACCCAACCAAAGAAGACAAAGGTGAAGGCAGAGTGTGGACAGCTGAAGGTTCGGAGAGGAGAAAGTGAAAGACAGTTCCAGAAACTTCCAGACTCCTTCACCAATGTCCGGCCCACCTTCTTCACCAAGAAGAAACCCTCTCCAGCTGATGCTGCCGCGGTCGGTCGATGCAAATGCTACTGCTTTTAGTCTGACCTGCACGGCACTGTGCAGCTGCAGATGCTAGGTTTAGAGCGTTTGTGTATACTCATCACAGGCAGCAAGACGTAAGTGACAAACAAGTATAGGACTACGGAGTACATGGACATCCAATAATATATCGGACTGATGGTGCCTATGATATGGCACTTTTTTAACCCTAATTATGATTCCGGGACTGATATTATGGTACAAGGAAGCTAGTGAGTAAGTCCATGGTTCCAAATTCGGGATTTTCTACATAGTGAAAAAATGTATGATTGACACCAAGATCATTCAAATAGGACAAGTCTTTGCGATTTTTATTGCGAAATGCAAGTGTTGCTTGTATGATTCAAGATGGCGGCCATCTTGAAAAATGGCCGCCATCTTGAATTTTTAGGTGGCTAACGGCTTTTATCAAAAGAGCAATCCCCAAGGAGTATGTGTGCCAATTTTGGTGCTTCTTTCCAGAAATGAACGATTATTCCAGTTATCTGCCCCACTAATTATATAAAGTGATAAATATCGCTGCCAAAATATAAAACTACGACAAATGTTGTATAGGAGTGACATATACAGTATATATATATATATATATTTCAATGGCGATAGTTTTAGCTTAACATTTAGTAAAAGTGATACTTAAGGTGGGTAAGACCATTTATATTATCATATACTACTGTACAATCGGATGCCATAGTCTCTAGCCCACTCATACACATTTGTGGACCCCCTCTGTTATTATTTATGCAATTATAACTATATGGATTGATTTTTGGATATAACTTGATTTTCAAATACAAATATATATAGTTTTGTAGTTGATATGTAGAACATGATATTCCTAAATTCGCTTCAAGAGATGTACTTCCATAATTATAAATAGGTGAAGTCCACGAATAAATATGAGTGGACTATAGACTATGGTATCTTGGTGTACCTTAGCTTGATATGTTGGTTGAAATAATATATCCCCACATAGCGTTTATGACGACTAGGTGGGTTCGACCTGGAAGTTATGGAGGAAGTGGAGGAGATGAGCAAGGTGTTCAAGGATGAGATCTGTGCAGCATGTGAGGAGGTGTGTGGAGTGAGGAGAAGAGGGAGGGGAGTGAAAGGTACAGCATGGTGGACAGAAGAGGTAAGAATAGCTTGTGGAAGAAAAAGAGAAAGGAACATATAGAGAGTGGTTGGGTAGTAGAGGGAATGAAGAAGGATTCGAAGGGACAGAAACGAGCGAGGTACGTGGAGAGTCAGAGGGGGTGGTGAAGAGAGTAGTGAAGGAAAGTAAGAGAAGAGTAGATGAGGAATTGGAAATGAATCGGAGTGTAAAATGGAGGGAGAGGTAAGAAACTGTTCTGGAACGAAGTCCAAGAAAGTTAGGGCAGGTAGCACGGGAACAACAGTAAGGGTCGTGAAAGAGAAGAAATGGAGAATGCTAGCCGAGAAGCAAGAGAGAGGCGAAAGATGGAGGGAGTACTTCCGTGAGTTGCTAAATGAAAGGAATGAAGAGCCAGCAAACATAGCTGGATATGGTATGGGAGGGAGAAGAAGAGAAGTAGTGGAGGAGGAGGTGGGGATCCGGAGGTCAGGAAGTGTGGGAAGCCATGAAAAGACGTGAAGTGGGGGAAAGCACCAGGAAACAGATGGAGTGTGTGGGGAAAGGTTGAGGTATGGTGGTTGAGATAGGGATAGAATGGGGATGGAAAAAAGTGCAAACTAGCATGGGGAGAAGGGCAGTGCACCCGATGACTGGAAGACTGGCATAATAGTCACCCTATATAAGGGCAAAGGGGAAAGAGGAGTGTGTTGTAACCACCTGAGGAATATGTCTTCTAAGCGTAGTAGGGAAGGTATACAGTAGGGTAGTGATTGAGAGAGGGAGAGTGAGAATGGAGAAATGGAATAGGCGCCGAGCCGGGAGGTTGTAGGAAGGGAAGAGGATGTGTAGATCAAGATTTTTACCCTGAATTGTGTTGTGGAGGAAGTATCTGGAGAAGAAACAAAAGGTGTATCGTTGCATGTATGGACTTGGAGAAGGCCTATGACAGAGTGGATAGAGAAGGTTTGTGGACATTGTACTTAGAATATACGGAGTAGAGGGCAAGTTGCTGAAAGCAGTGAAGAGCATGTATGAGGGTGCAAAGGCGGCAGTACGTGTGGAGAGTGAGCTGAGCGGATTCTTTGACCTGAATGTTTGGTTTGAAACAGGGGTGTGGGATGTCCCCGTGGTTGTTTAAGTATATATGGATGGAGTTATGAAAGAAAAATACTATCAAGAGCAGTGGATGTTGAGTGTATCGCTGGAAAGGGAGGGAAGTGAGTGGAAGCTACCTATACTGCGGTTTGCGGAGGATACAGTTCTGGATGAGTGATAATGAATGGTAAGTTGCAGGGTCTGGTAAATGAATTTGGAACAGTGTGCGAAAAACGGAATTTGAAGGTGAAATACCGGGGAGAGCAAGGGTATGGGTTTCGGAAGGGGGGGAGTCACAAAGGGTGAGGTGGAGCTGGACGGTCAGGCTATGGAGAATCGTCAACTCTTTTAAGTATATGGGCAGTGTGTTGAGTAAAGATGGGGACTATGGATGAAGAGGTGCGGGAGAGGGTACAACAGGGGAAGAGGGGTTGTAGGAACGCTAAAAGCAGTAACAAGAAATAGGGTGGTCAGTATGGACGTGAAGAAGTCCTTGCATGGACAGTGTGGTTAATCCCGACACTGACTTACGGAAGCGACAAAGCATGGACGTTGGGTGAGAGACTCAGACCAAGAGTGAGAGCAGTGGAAATGAATTACTTAAGGAGAGTGCGTGCGGAGTTACATGGAGGGATAGACAGGCTAATGAGGAAGTAAGAAGGACTGTGTGGTGTGGAGGTAGATGTGCGGGAAAGTGTGAAAAGGAACAACTTGAGATGGTTCGGCCATGGCCATAGGAACGTATGGAAAGTGAGAGAATGACTAAGAGGGTGTACGAGAGCGAGGTGGAGGGACAGAGGGGGAGAGGTAGACCGAATATGAGGTGGAAGGATGGAGTGAGGAACTACATGAAAGAAGGCGGTGCTGGTTGGGGGGAGGGGCGTCGACTGACTGGGGACAGAGGTGCATGGGGGCGGTTCGTTCGTGGCCACACCTTCGGGGATCGCGGCGTCAGGCAATAGATAGATAGATAGCGTTTATCCCACGTCTATATCTTGGTAACTATACCCTTGAGAACCTTACACACAGCACCACCAGCTTTAACTCATTAGGAATGCACCCCAGCTTTATACCCAGGATTATGTGGCATATTTGGTACCTGATTGAAAATCGTCTAATGATAGCTACAATAAAGTAAAATAATAATGTCGTTATGTTATTGATAGTGCTAGCGGTGTGGTATAGGCGAAGTCACACACGCGTTTTTCTGCCAATTTATAATGAGCAATGCTACGGAGGTTTATGTTCTGAATTCTAATAAACATACATTCTGAAGTTTGCAGTCAACAATTGATTAAATGCATTGCCGGAAAAGAGCTCTCGTGTGACAGCACCTAACTGTACTTTGCAATAGGCTTTCATTCTATAATACAAACCCTTTCAGTATTCGGTGAGGCCTTTTCACTTCATTCTGGCTGACATTAGACGATGTAGCCCTGGTTTGTATATCCCTCTCAGAATCAATGGGGTAACAACTATATTAATTAACCTTCTGACATTTACAATTCCTTCATAAACTAATTGAAAATCGACTTCTAACTGCCAAATTATATATACAAAATGCGTCATCCTATCCTGAAAGGGTTAAAAAAGCACATTCACCTTTAGAAATCGTATTTAAATCTAGACAAAAAACAGTTAGTCTGATAATCTTACGAACGAAAACAATGACAAACAGTTCAATGGTGACTAGATACAACTAAACACTTTCAAGATCTGCTACATATGCAAATGGCATATTTTTTGTCCTCCACATTATTACCAATTTTGGCTGTACATACTGTATGAAATATGACATTAATGAAAGGATTCGATTAATGAAAGGATTCGATTAAGTTTAGGAAAGCTTCGAAAATGTAACACTGTCTGGTACAACGTCTCGGTGGTTATTGTGATATTAAGTTATATTATTATTGAGGGGTTTGATTGTTGTTGCCATTTTCGACCAATGTATTCTTTAGTTTCCCCCTAGACTAAGAACATCGTCTCCCCTGACCGCTTCAACCTTTAAAAAAATAAAAAAATAAAAAATAAATCGCCACCCAGTACCCCTCAAAGATAATGTATGTATTTGTTTTCGGTAGAATATTGTCCCAGCCAAATACCACCTGCTCCTAAATTGTAGGTTTGCTATCACTCGCCCAGAAACAATCGACACCTAAATGGTGTGGAGAATCTTGTAATCACCAAACTAATTAGGTGAAATGTTTTATAATCTCCAAACCCATGGACGGAAACAGGGCAGTTTCAAAACGACCCACCCTGCACCAGATAGGGTTAAGGCCATAATTTGTGTGTTATAGTGAACCCTTGTGAACCTTATACACACAGCCCCGGTGCACCTTTAACTCCTTTGGGATGTACCACCACCACCTTTACCACCCTCGTCTCTACACCAACTTTTCTTCAGCTCCACTTCCCCTCCCCGTGAAGACCTTCCTTCAAGCTAAATATAAATAAATAAATACAATATAAAAACACCCCATAACCCCCTTGAATCTAAGCAAAAAAAGTTTCTACACCAGATATTAAATATGTTTTAGAAATATATAAACGTTCCCCGCAAGCCCCCGATCAAGCTAAATGTTTAATTTTTTTTGGTAGAGAACAGTGCTAGCCAAATGCAGGTATTTACTAAATTACAGGCTCGCTACTGCTCGCCTAGATACAATCACCAAATAATTAGCCAAAAATGTTAAAATCACAAAACTAACAGGGCGAATCGTCTTAAAATCGCCATAATATAAGGGCCAAACGTCTTAAAATTGC